>BMAO01019542.1:0-27110 GCA_019973975.1 Trichonephila clavata
TTTATGAGATTTTCTTCATAAATGACGAAGTTAGTAAATGTCTTGAGTATTTTTTAAAATATCGTAAAAAAAAGTTTTCGGCATTTTATTTTTTAAATGACTGCTTCTAAATACATTGAAAGTAAAAAAGCTTTTTTAAAACAAGCTTTTATTTAAATGCGCTAAAAAGGATAAAATAAATTTTTCTTTAAAATTTTTTTACTATCAACTTATAACGTCATTACACAATTTATATGATATAAAAGCTTGTCGCAAGATTAAAGCACTCTTATTTACTTAGTTTGAAAATTTTAAGAAATTGAAATCAATCAGATCAAGTTATTTAATTTACTTGTTTATCTGCACAGGTAAATCTCGCGACAAGCTTTTATATCATATAAATTGTGTAATGACGTTATAAGTTGATAGTAAAAAAATTTAAAAGAAAAATTTATTTTATTCTTTTTAGCGCGTTTAAATAAAAGCTTGTTTTAAAATAGCTTTTTTACTTTCAATTTATTTTTCACTTTTTAGTTATCACTCGACAGGTTTCTTAGTCTGTTCATCTCATTCAACGCATCATTGTTGTTAGGTGTTAGCCGGTTATTTTCGAACAGTCGAGCTAAATGAATTCTCGCAAAAAGGGTACTAGACGAAAAACACAATTTTTTCTTAAATCCGTAAATTTTAAGCAATTCTTTCAATCTTCGTACAGATCTTGGGTAATATTATCCTACACACGAAAAAAAGTTTTATGAGATTTTCTTCATAAATGACGAAGTTATTAAGTATTAAAATACTGAGTATTTTTTGAAAAATCGTAAAAAAAAAAAAAATTTCGACATTTTTTTTTTAAATGACTGATTCTAAAAGAGCAAATCAAGAGCTGTTTTAGTACGGAATGTCGATTCATTTAAACAAAAAAAAAATTCATGCGCGTCGATTTAGACATTATTTTCATAAAAACGCATCGATTTCGACTTATTTAAAAAAAATCGTAAGAAATACAAATATTATTATTTTGTAAAAAACATTATACCGTATCGGGACGAAATAAATGATCTTTCCAATTCTATAATTATTTTTTGTCTGAGCTTCATAGATTAACCTCTTAAGCGGTCAATTTTTTTGACCAAAATTTTCCCAAAAAAAGCCCATTTTTTAACTGCATGTAACTAAGCATAATAATTAACAGAACGCGCGAAAATGGAAGATTTTTATTTTAATCTCCGGTTTAAAATTTTACTCACCTTTTTTTATTTTATAATTTTTGAACACAAAAATCCTTAAATGTTTGCTTTTAATAAGTACATTCTGCGTACTATGAAGAATATTTCTCATACATCTTAAAATATATTTTCTTCCACTTACCAAAAAAATTTCATGTTCATACCTCTTTTTCATACGATTGATAGGATTTCATGTGAGTGTGTGCATATTTATATGCACACACAATATGAAGAATAGTGTAACACTAAGTCTTATATTCCAATGGGGATAGAGATAATATCGACTTCTTTGGATTATCTATCCATTTTCCTTTTTCTTAGGCAACACATTGTACATTGCCTTATAAATCCCTATTCTTTATCCAATATTTTCAAGAATATATATGCTTGCCTTCAGTGAAAAATTCTCACCTTCACCACTGCCAAAATTCTGAATGAAGAGTAGTTCAGTACCCCCCCATGGACAAACTCTCTCTCTCTCTGCATCTCCTAAAGACACACTATACTAATAACCTTATTATAGGAATAAAAATGTCTGTACAAATAAAATATAGAAAGAAAAGATTTCGGTGCCTGTACAGCGCACGGCCAAACCGGTTGTGGCTAACTTTCAGTAGCCCGTAAGGTGTACGGGCAAACCAGTTAAGGGGTTAAAGTTAGAATTTCTATAATACTCCATCTCAGTTTAACTTGGCAGCGTTGAGAAAGGTATACAATGTACCAATCTACTTGAAAAATAGCTCTACTTTTTTTGTTTTGAATTTAAATCCAAGAAAATAGATAGAAATTTGTAAAAAAAATTGCATATGTTGTAGAAATTAGATTATTTTTACATTGTAGAAATGTAATTATTTTTTAGACAAAGTTAATTAATACAGTCAATAGCGCAACGTTATGAAATTCCAGTTCGGCTGAAAACCGATTTTCGACGCCAACTTTTGTCATTGTTGTAACAATAAAATTATTACAACAATGCAGATATATCCAAGTTGGTGCCCAAAATTAGTTTAACGTTTTTAATTAATATCTTTCTAATTAATTGCAATATCGGAATATAAATGGCCAAAACATGCATTGTCATCCAAACTAAACGTGTATACAAAATTTCAGCTCAATGGGAGGAAGATATCAGCTTCAAAATTGAGTTGCAAGATTCCACCCGAACAAATTACATACATACATACATACATACATACATACATACATACATACATACATACATACATACATACATACATACATACATACATAATACATACATACATACATACATACATACATACATACATACATACATCATCATGCATCATACATACATACATACATACATACATACATACATACATACATAAACATAAACATACATACATACATACATACATACATACATACATACATACAATACACATACATACATACATACATACATACATACAACATACACACATACAAAAAAAAAAAAAAAAAAAAAAAAAAAAAAAAAAAAAAAAAAACACATACATACACACATACAACATACACACACACACACACATACATACATACACACATACATACATACATACATACATTGTTAAATAAAAGCTTTTAAAAACGCATCGATTTTGACTTATTTAAAAAAAATCGTGAGAAATACAAATATTATTATTTTGTAAAAAACATTATACCGTATCGAGACGAAATAAATGATCTTTCCGACTCTGTAATTATTTTTTGTCTGAGTTTCATAGATTAAAGTGTTAGATAAATTTTTTAAAGAATTTCTACAATACTCCATCTCAATTTAACGTGGCAACGTTGAGAAAGGTACACAATGTACCAACCTACTTGAAAAATAGCTCTACTTTTTTGTTTTGAATTTAAATCGAAGAAAATAGAAATTTGTAAAAAAATTGCATACGTTGTAGAAATTAGATTATTTTTACGTTGTAGAAATTAGATTATTTTTACGTTGCAGAAATGTAATTATTTTTTAGACAAACTTAATTAATATATTCACTAGCGCAACGTTATGAAATTCCAGTTTGGCTGAAAACCGATTTTCGACGCCAACTTTTGTCATTGTTGTAACAATAACATTATTACAACGATGCAGATATATCGAAGTTGGCACCCAAAACTAGTTTTTTAACGTTTTTAATACATTTTTTAAAATTAATTGCAATATCGGAATATAAATGGTTAAAACATGCATTGTCATCCAAACTAAACGTGTATACAAAATTTCAGCTTAATCGGATGAAGATATGAACTTCAAAATTGAGTTGCAAGATTCCACCCGCAGCACCTCGGAGATGTAGCGCTGGCTGTTTAAAGTACCGGCAATGCGTACTATAGGAGTGCGAGAGTGACATCCAATACCACCCCATAGCATAATACCCGGTGCAGGACCATTGTGGCGGTGCATAACGCAGCTATTCAGCATCATCTCTCCACGGTGTCACCAGACTCGAATCCGACCATCGTGGTGTTGCAAACAGATGCGTGACTTGTCAGTAAAGACAACTTCATTCCATTCTGCCACCCACATCCATCTTTCATCGCACCATTGGCGGTGGAGACGTCTGTGGTTCTGCGTCAAGGGTAGACCAAGCAATGGACGTCTTGCGGACAGACCACTCTGCTGTAAACGGCGCCGAATGGTACGCGTAGACACTGAATGATGCGTTACAGACTCAATGAGCTATGCTATGGTTCGTGATGTGACTGCCATGCGCATAATTTGCCTGTCCTCACGTGAAGTGGTGCACTGAGGTGGATGCGATGGACCACGTCGGTCCGTCGTACCCTCCTGCATCCAACGGTCCCACATCCGCATTACAGTTGTTTGGTTTCGTCCAACACGACTACCGATTTCCCTGAAAGATAATCCACAATCTCGGTAGGCCACTATCCTTCCTCTATCGAACTCGGATACTTGATCAAAAGTTGATCACTATTTTCTACGAGACATAACAGATCGTTTTTTGAAAAAACCACAAGAAAAACACAATGGGGGAAATTCGCGACTGACTGGCACCAATCGAGTAATCACGGGACAAATTGGGCAACAATTGCACGTGCTTTTCAATACCATGTTAGAACCGTATAAGCAAATTGTTGACATTCTTTAGCTTCAATTTTATCTAATTAAAATATGTGATATCATTGTATTTCTTGCATTATTCTAGTGTATATATTTGTTAAGAAATAATCTTAACAACTTTTTTACATAATTTTTGTTTTATTGTAATTTATTTATCTAATTAGGTATTCGTCTGCTTCGACTAGTGTTAGCTGGTGTATTTGTGCATAGTTCTTGATACACTTAAATATAGCTCTCAGTTATTTTAGTTCTCAATTAATTTTGTAGTTCTTTTTTTTATATTCGATGACAAATTTGTGAGCAACATGTCGCTTACCGAGCCTGATTGCTCAGTGAATTATTAATTTTTTTTATCAAAAGCGTTGTAAAAGCAGAAACGAAGAGAGTAAAGTACAAGTCATCTGTTCAGATCAGAACAACTTCTGAGGTAAGTTATAAATTATTTTGTGTTCTAATTTAGATACTTTCTGAAACTATAATGAATGCATTGCTATTTACTCATTTATGCTTTAGTTTAACTTTATTGTTATAAAAAACAAAATGGGTTTTATTAAGACATTAGTATTGTTATTTATCATTGAATTATAAGTTGATTCTAAAAGATTAAAAGTAATGGTAACTATTCAAATTTAGCAGCTTTTTAAACTTCTGTAAAAGAAATGTGAATGGACAAATTTAAATTTTTTGAATAGCTATATTATCAATGATTAGTTTATAATTTGATTCTTATATTTTAGATTAGCATTGAATATCAATTGCATTGTTTTCTATTTTAATGAACATTCATTATTATGCTTTAGTCATTACATAGTTATTGCTATTTATGAGTAAATCCTAATTTGATTCCAACACATTAAAAGTAAAGGCAAGAAATGCCAAACCATTTTGATAAAGAAATGTAAATTTTTTCATTTAAAACTTAAATTCAATATGGAGAAATGTTGTGTTTACATTAAGATTCTCCCAAATTGTTTCTAATTTTTCTTATAAGGCATAGTATTTTTAAATCAAGCACTTTATGATGTGTTTTTACATAAAAAAAACTGTTAATTTTCACTTATTTAAAATTTTTATTCATATAATTTATTTATTTAAATTTTGGTTTTTAGATAAAATAATTGAATATATATAAAATAAGCTGCAAATTAACTTTGGCACAAATCTTTCAACATTTATTAACCAGTAGACTAATATGTAAATACCGAAAACTCATATAAATTTACAATCTAATTTTAGAAATTATTTCTTTTTAATATTTAATACTTTTTTTTAAACTTAAGGTTATAAGTGCAACATACACTTGTCCTGCTGGAGGCACTCCAACATTTTGTAAGCAGGTGTTTGCAACGGTTTATGTTCCAACAGAAAACAAAGATGGTTTCTGCAAAAGTGGAGACAGATCGAGCTACTTGGTATACAGCTGGTTTGCGGGTAGATAGTGAAAGTACCCAGATGGTTCAGGAAGATGCAGATTGAAATGGCAAGACTCTTTGGAAATTGTTATTGTTTGGAAGTGCGAGTCGTGATATGAATTAAATGTATCCGCATCTGCAATGAGCAGACAACATGTTGCAAGGACAGAAATCACCACGGCACGAATTGAAGAAACTACTTAGATTGATCAACGGGTAACTCAGCTTGAAATCTCGTCAGAGCTGGGATTGAGCTATGGTAGCACGCAGAATATCATTTTCTGATGTGCTGCGATATTGTACTGAGAATGGTTCAATGGACAAGGACCTGGTTTCTACCTAGACGGATTAAACAAGTAGGTTCTGCATTCTCTATGATAAATGCCTAAATAGACTTGGTGATTATGACGAAATGTGATAGGTGAATATGCCTCTTAATTCCCTTTTTGTATTTTCTGTCTATTGTAAATAAGTATTTTTTATTCGACTTATAACCTTTTTTTCTGCTCACCCCTCGTAATTATGGATATTTCTTAATGATTCATGGATTTTATAGATGTATCTGTTTTACAATGTTAAGCTTTTTAAAATAATTTTGTACATAAAATATTAAGAGTTGATAGGGAAGTATTTCATATATATTTATCCTCTGATGAAAATTTTTTTTTACAACTTCATGAATTGCATATTTTATAGTGTGGCTTATCAGTATAAGATATTTGAAATGATCCTGTAATTTTGTGGTTTGCTTTATCAATACTATAGAAAGTTCTTAATTTTTTTCCCTTTGTACTACTATGCTATTAGCTCGTATACTCGTTCTTCACACGGGTGAGAATTTATATATATCAAAAATATTATGCATGAATTTTCTCATTTTTTTCAGCATTTAGAGATGAAAAGTAACAATTGTCCATAAAATATATTACATTTACGTCAAGTTTGCCTACCTACTTTTAAAATTCAAATTAATATTTTATTTCATTGGTGATCAGTTCTTTGATGAAAATGAATTTTATTTTTACAATGTATTACATGTAAATACTTTATACATATAAAGATATCTAAAATGATTCTAATAAAATAACAAAAATTGAACACGGCAAAGTTTTTATAAATAAGTAAATGTAACGACTCAAATTGATATTTCAAAAACTTGTCATTCAATTCTTAGCATTTAATAATCTCCCACTTTGTGGAAACCATGAAATAATATGAACAGCTATAAATGGAAATTTTTTTAGTTCAATAGAATAAATAAATATGACCCTGTGTTAATTTATCATTTGTAAACAAAATTTAAAAAAACCTCTAAAAATAGAATTGTGCATCACTTAGCAAATTATAAAAAAAAACAGTAGAGAAATTTACATGTTACTTCTATAACACTGCAATATTGATACAGTTTTACGTGAATAGATTTATATAAATATACCAAATATTAATTCTGATTTAAAAACCTACGAAAAACATGAATTAGAAAAAAGTTACAAGACATTTGTTAAGTTTACAACAAAAATGTAGATGAAATCAGTTAGCAACAGAATTTGATTTTGAATGTAAGAGATTTAAATAACACACAAGATATATTGCAATACATGCAAAATAAATATAAGGAGTTATTTCTACATGTATTAATTTTAATACTTTTTTCTTAAGTTGCAATTACTGTAGCAAGTGTCGAGAGCTCTTTCAGCATATTAAAAAGTTACCTTCAGTAGTTGCTATATTAAGCATCAAACAAAAAAATTAAAACTTTTATAAAAATAACATCACGCAATAAAAAACATGTGTATGGGTATGCGACACTTGGATCACAAGTTATTATTAATGCAAATCTGTACTATATTAAAAATTTACATTAAAATTTTTAATAAATACTTTTTTTTATATGAAGTGCCTATAACATGTTGATCTACTTTTATACTGAACAATTTTAAGGGAATGTACCATCAGAAAAAGTAAAATAATTTTCAGAAATTCAATTTAATTATCCTTAGTTTTAAATAAATTTTTCTTATTGAATTATATATAATTTATAAAAATAATAGAAAATGATTTATGTATAAACAATAGATGGTTCCAAAATACAATTTAAACTTGTAAAAAAGTTTACTTTAAGCCATTGTTCAACTCATATTAAAGTGAGTTAATATGAAAGTTTTTGATTGATAATATTTATCCATTGGTGAAAATGAATTTCATTTTTACAGCACAATGAATTGCAAATTAGATGGAAAAAATACAATACAATATATATATAAATGAATAGTCGCATAAAATTTCCATTCACAATTAAATTCAAAATTTATCAAACCAAACAAATATTTCTGCACAATTTCAATGATGAATAACATTTATATATATATATATATATATATATATATATATATATAAACAGAGCGAATCACAAGATTATTGTGTTGGACATTCCATAAACTTTTCAGGTCATAAAATTAATTGAATATATTTTGGCCATAGTATTCAAAAATAAGAATTTTTCAAACAAGAAAAAATGTACAACCAGACATAACAAATAATTTCCAGTAATTGAGGTGTGTGTGTTTTTTTTAAAATTGGCTTAAGTCACTTTGTTTTAAAGCTAAAAAGTACCCTTTTTTAAAAAATTTTTTTAGAGACAATAATAGCAAAAATACAATTTTTTTTCTTCTTCAAATTATATTATGTTGATTCTGAAAGCAAAAAGTCAGTTTGACCAGCTATTATTTCACTGTTTAAAAAAAATTAAGAATTTAAATCTTTTCAAACTCATAATATGCCCAATTTTTAAAATTTTTTAGTCATTTTAAGTGATTTATGTTTCATAGGTTACTGCGAAAAAGGTTAGTATGGATTTGAAAATCTGTTTCCTTGTTGATTTGTAATAATTATTTTTCTCACTAAACTTGGAAAAAACACAAGATTTTTTAAAAATATAACCAGAAATCTCAAACCAGAATCCATACTAACTTTTATAAAACATACCATTTGAGAGTATCTACAAAAAACTTTCAACACTATCTTGAACAGAAAAAATTAATGAAAAAGCTTCTAAGTTACATAAACTATTTTTTAAAACAAAAATTGGCCTTGAAATCAATTTTAATTATGTAACTATAAGAACAGGATATACATAACCAAGCAGAAATAATTTTAGCAATGAAAATTTAAACTATTAAATCCAAATAAACAACTCAGTTACAGTAACACATAGCTAATTATGTACGAGATAAGACAAATAACAAGTACGAGTTCAAAACAGTCAGATTTTAAAAAATGATTTTATTTCCTGCAATAACCGTTTCTTTAAATGATCGATCAACCATTTGAGCAAAATAAGACATTTTAAAAATTATAATGTAAAACTAAAAGAACGAAATAATCGTAGCTACTGTAGTAAACAAACAGCACGTGGTCACGTGACATAGTTTTCACGTGATCGTGACGTCACATGAATTTAGTCCATTGCTGAATTTGAAATCGTCGAAATATCCAAAGCTTAAATAGAGCTTTGAGGTGGCGCCACAAGCGTGCGTGATGTGTGTCTGCGCTGAATTTCTAATCATTTGTATATCTCACCTCCGCTAATGCATGTTGTAAATTCCATGTTATTTGCGTGCTTCCTGCATGGTGTTGCATTTACGGTGGCCAGCAGTGTGTGTATATACAGGGTGACCAGCCTTAATGTGACCCAATAGCTAATTCCCGAACCGTTCGTCTCAGATATGCACTTCCAATTTGAAAAATGTTCTAAAACAGGTAAAGCATGTTTTTACATGCTTTTCAAACCAAAAAACCCATTTAGAAAAAAATTACGAAAATTAATATTTTATACGGTCCCCAGGTCCTATCATTTTTATTTAGGAAAAGATGCAGTACGCAAAAACAAAGTAAGCACAAAAAGCTTCATTTTATTACGATAAAAACTGGCCGAGTTATGGAACTTTGAAAATCCTATATTTTATCCATTTTCTCTGCTATTTTCAAGAAGCTAGTAAGGGGCCGTCTCCAAAGTGAAATTAATTGGAACTCTGCCAGGAAACTTTCGCTCTTGCATGTCGCTTTTATGTAAATTGTTTTTAAATTTAAAAACATACGTTAATAAAACAATAATTGAGTAGTTAAGAACTAAAATGTATTCTGTGTAAAACATAGAAAAAATAAAATATTTTGGTCGAAGAAAACATTTCAAAAGCAGTTCCAAAAAATAGACTTACATGCTGCGGTTTCAGTCTGATTTGCTGTGTTTTTGCTGATCACGACGAACGTTAAAAATCTGTTGTGTAGTCGCTTGCAATTGCATACAGTCGTATTCTAACATTACCAATTCTAGTGCGGGGGAACGAGATGTATGCAATTGAATACTGCGAAATGGTACTGTTTTATGGGCAGTGTAATTTAAATAAGAGAGAGGTGGCAAGACTTTATGCCATTAAATTTCCCACTCGAAGACATCCATCTTATTGTACAATTACCCGTGCTGTTCAATGCTCGTATAAAACTGGGAGTTGTCATAGATGTATTCCCTTGTCTCTTGCCACACCTCGTGCCTTCACCATTATTTAAGTTAATTTGGTCATTCTGATATAATAAAAAGCCCCTGATTCATGATTTGCGCATCATTCCACATTATGCTATAATTTGAACGGCAAATCCTGTATTATTTTTTCGCTATTTGTTAAAACAAGCTGTTTTAATATTTTCGGTACAAGTTGTATTTCTTTAATTTAATTTTTATTGTTTGAAGTAAAGCAATGCAAATTGCCAATCTATGATGTTTTTCTTTTGCTCTTTCTGTAGGTAGTGAATTACTGTTCTCTAAACTCAATTTATATACGACCCCCTTTTCTGAGCAAATCGGATGCCATATTTTCCTAAATATACCTGATAGGACCTGGGGACCGTATAAAAAATTAATTTTTGTAATTTTTTTCTAAATGGATTTTTTGGTTCAAAAAGGACATATAAAAAGGCTTTACCTTTTTAAAAACATTTTACAAATTAGCATCCATGATTGTCCATCATGATGCCTGCCCATACCATTATTCCCCTTGATGGAAAATGATGTCTTTCCGTTATGTTTCTTGGTTCAAAACGTGTTCCACGTTCTCTCCATATCGTTACCCGCCGAGAATCACTACTCAGACTAAACCGGGACACGTCACTGAACATCACATTGGCCCAATCTCCCACACTCCAATGTTGATGTTTCAAACTCCAGTTCAAACGAGCGCGTTTATGCGCAGACGTGAAGGGAATGCCAACCGCTGGTCTTCTGGCATACAGGCCAGCATGATTGAGTCTCCTGTAAACAGTGTCTCGAAATTCGTATTCCTGGGGTGATTGTGAGTGCTGGACCCAGTGCTCTGGCATTACTGCCCTCTGACGTCGCGCACTTATTACCAGATATCGGTCTTGGCGAGGGGTTGTGACTCTTGGTTGACCTGATACTGGTTGTCGGGTAACATCTCCCATTCTTTGAAACCTCTGCCACAGTCTTGAGATCACAGACTGGTGCACATTCAGAATTCGAGACACTTCGGTTTGAGATCGTGAGGATTCCAGCATTCCAACGATTCTTCCTTTCGTAAACATGTCCAATTGGCGTCTTTGTGCCATCATTCACCTAGTTTGATGGTTAACAACGTTCCTTTGTACAGCAGTTGCACGAAACTTGTCTGAACTGCCTATGCTGCGTGAATCGGTTTCTCCGCATTCCGACATGCACCGGGGTTTCGCGCAGGACGTAGTCGACTGAAAAGTTTTGCATAAACCCAATGTTTCTTCTTCACCCAATTGATATCCGCAAGAAATTTGGAATAATTTTACGAATATTTGCTCCATGTTTTTCGCATTTTACGATTTATGCTTATCTTTTGGACACCAGTGTATATACATATTTGGAAAAGGTTTTTGTGCAATCCTTTTTGTTGTAGTTCCCCTCCAGGTGGCGCTATAGCCTATCAACTTCTGCACCATTCAATCCATCGCCAAGTTGCCAACATGTTCGTCAAAAATGATGCCAACTGGGCTCTATCGCCAACATTTCGTTATATTTCACTTGAATCACCATTATAATATAAGGAACGGCGTTGCTTGCGAATATTACAACTTTTACATAAAAAAAAAATACAACAGAAAGTAATATTAACGTATTACACATCCAGATATAAATTATTTACACTATTTTAAGCGTTCATAACACAAAATTTGTAACAATATGTTGTTTTTGCTGAGTAGAGGTCAGCTTAGGAAGGTGTTTTAAAAATCGACCCACAAGAAGGTTACGGGGTGTTACAAATAAAAAAAATTCTTCCTATCAGTTATTAGATCTACAGACTTAAAATTTAACAGATATGTTTTTTTTTTGTTCAGTTAAGATATGCAAAAAGCTTTTTTTTGTTGCATTTCCAATTCACGTAAAATTAACTCATTAAAAACTTCTTTATCCTTCAATCTGTACAGTTTAAATTTTAAACTCACCCATGCAAAGAACGGGTATATATCAGCTAATTAATATCTATATATATAAAGGAAAAAGCGACTCACTCACTGACTGACTGACTAATCACGATATCTCCGAATCTATTCAAACTACAGACTTAGAATTTGGTAGACATGTTCCTTTCATGGAGTAGAGATTAGCTAAGAACGGATGTGTTGCGAAATTCGAATCCCAAGGGGAGTTAAGGGGTGTTATAAATAATTGTTTCCATTTTTAACCTACTCAAGGTCAATCTTGAAATTGAGTAAGCAGATTCCTTTCATAGAGTAGAGATCCGCTACAAAATGGGTTTCGGGAAAATAGCCCCCCAAGTGGCGTTGCAGGGGAATAAGGGGCGTAAAAGAAAAATATTTTCGTTTTTAAACTACTTGACCTACCGGCTTGAAAATTGGTAGGCATAATTCTTTCATGGAGTTAATATCCACTACAAAATGGGTTTTGGGGAAATTGACCCCCAAGGGGTGTTGAGGGGGTTAAGGGGTGTAAAAGATAAATATTTTCGTTTTTAAGGCGATATGGTACCATAAAAATCATTAAACTGTCGAAAAAAATTTTATTGGCTTATTTGATACCTCGAATCTTTATAAATATGCCTGCAAAATTTCAAAGCTTTTACCTGCATTTTTTAATTAAGTAATGGAGCAATGTTTGATGCCAAACAGCAACTACCACGCCTACATTTCCAATTATCTGCTAAAAAAGAGCCTGATAAAAAATGAATTAATTATTTTTCTAATGTGCATCAATGAGATTGACATTATATATGCAGTAATAAATCATTTTAAGAAAGAATTGTGCAATTCATGCAAAAATTCTAGTTTGCGAATTATTTACTGGGGGGGGGGGAGATCAAATTGATTTGGTCATGATTTAAAAGTTGTGCGTGCTTTTCATGAAATTATTATGAATGAAATTAAAACTTAAAAAACACTAAATCTTATTTTGATAACTCAGATAATTAAAAATCTAATTCGCAAGAATAGAAAAATTCCCCTATTTTTATATATTTGTTTTTGGTGATATATATGTATCCCATTTGTGCGAAATTCAACACTTTTATTATTAGAATATTTTAAGATATTTCTTTAAACAAATGCACACATACAGTTCTTAGATTTTGATGTATTTTAACTATAAATTGTTATTTGATTTTGCTTTTATTCGTGTACAATATTTAACATGCGAAGGCTTTTAAAATCATGAAAATAAAAAGTAAAGGCATAAATATCTTTTGTACATGTTGTGCTTTAGCTCTGAGCATGGAATTAGCTCTGAAGTGTGTGTATTTATTTTTTTAATAATTATTAAGATAAAGTTTTATGAAATATTGATCTTTCATTCCTTTTTTTTTCTATATATTCATTATGGCAGTATACTGTTTAATTGTTCTACATTTGTGCAATTTTTAATGGTAAGCAGTTTTAAATAAGCTAATTAACATTTCATAAAAGTTTCAGACTATTCGATGAATATTATATCATGCTATTCATGGTAAGAAAACTTGAAACTCCTATTTCTCCATGTTGAATTTTTGTACATATACTGTTATTCAAAACCCTAAGGCTTTTTTGATAATTGAAGTATGGGTTTGAAATTTTTTATACATGTTCTGAAATGTATGTTTTGTAAAACTGTGCATGGAATCAGCTCTAACATGTTTATTACTTTTTCTAAAAAAATTTTAAATCAAAATTGATGTTTTTTTGGGAATTCTTGGAAGTTTAACTATAAAAAAATTAATAAAAAATTAAAGAGCAGCAACAGAAAAAAACCCATGCATAGTTTTATGTAGTATATTTATAAGGTACTTGGAAAATTTTTTTGAAAGAACAGAGACATATTTAAAAAAGTTTTAGGGATTTAAAAATGCTTAAAAACGCTAAAAAAATTTAAATTTTACAAGCATTTTGCAACAAATTAAACATTTTTTGTATGGGATTATTATTAAATATTAACCTTTATAAAATACACTTAAAGCCAAATATCAAATATTAAAAATAAAAATAATTGTGAAGATGGTACCATATCGCCTTAAAGTACTTGACCTACTGGCTTGAAAATTGGTAGGCATAGTTCTTTCATGGAGTTAATATCCGCTACAAAATGGGTTTTGAGAAAATTGACCCCAAGGGGTGTTGAGGGGGGTTAAGGGGTGATATAAATAATTATTCCGATTTTTAAACTATTAGACGCACAGTCTAGAAATTTTTTAAGCAGGTTCCTCTCATAGTATAGAGAATCGCGACAAAATGTGTTTTGTGAAAATCAACCCCCCAGATGGCGTTGTGGGTCTCAAGGGGCTCTATAGATAATTTTTTCCATTTTTAGTTTATTAGACTCACAGTCTTCAAATTTGGTAAGCAGATTCCTTTCATAGAGTAGAGATCCGCTACAAAATGGGTTTTGTGAAAACAGACCCCCAAGTGGCGTTGCGGATGCTCAAAGGGGTTTATAGATAATTTTCCCCATTTTTAAGCTATTAGACGTACTATCTTGAAATTTGGTAAGCATATTCTTTTCGTTGAGTACAGAACCGCTATAAAATGGGTCTCGCGAAAGTTAACCCCCCCCCCAGTTTCATTTCGGGGATTCGTAATCGATAAATATTTCCGTTTTTAAACTATTCGATCTACCTGCTTGAAAATTGATAGGCATGTTCCTTTCATGGAATAGAGTTCCTCAAACAAAGTGTAAAACAAAAATCGACACCCAAGGAGGGTTGCGAGGGGTGAAGGGGAGCTCTACGAGCACTGCTACTGCTTTGCACATTTTGTTTTACACTATAATTGTTTACACCACAAATTAAATGGCACGAAACCGTTGTAACAAGAATTTTATTAGAGCGTTTTCCTCTACGCTCTTTTTCACACAAAGTTTACACGTACACTGAACTCTATGCACACTAGCGCCCTCTCGCGACAAATATTCACTTGTTATTGGGGCGTTACAAGAATTATTTATTCAACACTGAACAGGAGTTATAGGAAAAAAATCCTGTTTTAGAATTGTTAGACCTGTGTACTTGAAATTTGTTAAGCATGTTCCTTTTGTTGAATAGAGATCCACTAAGAACGGCTTTTGGGAGAACGACTCTCAATGGAATTACGAGGGTGGGGGGGGGGCGGGTATTGATAGCAAAAATTTTTTTTATACCCTATTAGATTTAGATTTGAAATTTGGCTTCCATGTTTATTTAATGGAGTAGAGATCCACCTAAAATTGGTTTTGCGGAAATCCACTTTGTTATAGGGTTACAAAAGTGTAAACATCATTCTATACTCAATTTTAGAGAATATTAGATAATACAAATTAGTAGTTCTGTCCTTTTTTTTATCAAGAGGTGAGAGTTACAGGCATAAGTATATTTTTCAATACAATAGAATTCTTTATGCTAGGGTTTAGATATCAATATATTATATATATAAACAGATATATTTATAAAACATCATGAAATACCCAGCGAAGCGGGAGGGTAACGGCTAGTATATATATACTAGCTGACCCGGCCACGCGTTGCTGTGTCTCTGTTTTAATACGTTAGCTCAATATTATTCTAAGCTATTCAATGCAGTCAAATTAATCTTCGTTTATAATTTTGGGGGTTGAAATAAAGTATAAAACAACAAATTATTTTAATTTAGCCTTTCATTCATCTCCTATTTCAGTGTAGTATAATGCAGGAATTACTAACGAAGTCGTTAAGTAACAACATATAAAGATTTAATTTTATAAATGTGGTGAATAACGATGATTCTTTGCAATTTTTAAAATTATTTTTATCATTTTAAAGTATAACAAATAATAATTTTATACAACTAATCGCTAATCGGTGCACGCTATTTTTCGGTAACCCGTATTTTGCTAACTCAAATAGATTCAACGGTTTCCGCTCACGTGAGTATGTAACATCTAGTTGCCCATTCGAGAAACATGGATTTTCTAAGTCCAAGTATCAAATGAATATTGTTCGGTTTCCGATTCATTTATGGTCATCGCGAAAGCCAAACGAATCGGAATTGAAGCCTTTTGAATGGTATTAGAGATTTTGACGGTATCAGTGGAATACGTGGCAACAAATTCCGTAGTAGCAGAACCGAATTTTCATTCAAATTTACAGACAAACTGTTTGCTTCAAGAAGTTCCCGATATAATTTTTTGATGATCAAACGTGCACCGTTGCATTATCTAGGTGAATTTAAGAAACGCAGATAATAACCAGGAAACCAACTGAAGATTATGTGGGTGATATATCTAGAGAATTCAAAAACTCGGTTCGAAAACTTACGATTTTGTTTTCATCAACAATAGTGTCGATTGGTTTAAAAACGTTGGATCAACTGGCAACAACCCTGTGTCTGAAAGTTTATTTCATCACAATATCAACATTTTTTCTGATTAAGTAACAGGATTACAGAGGCAATAATTATCCAGATAATTATACAGTATATCCGGAAAGACGCTCTCAATCAGTTCCTCAATCAATTTCCTATTGCAATCATATTTTCGCACGACTCAGGGAATGAAAATCCGGAGGTGGAACTCGAACACAAAGCCATTTGACCTCATTTCAGCAATATGCAGAAAATTTACGAAATCTTTTGAAATCCGTATCCAGATTCTCGTTCCCACCCCGAGAAGTACTCGATGCCCATTTTAGACGCCCTTGCTCCTTAAGTTCAGTCTCTGAAGGGGGACATTATGGTCGGTCGGCATTATCCGGAAAAGTTACGGGAGTTTCTAAAATCCGATTTCACATTATTATTGTTTCTCACCCAGAAAAACATCAGGAAAGTATTTCTCTTTCCTCAAGAATTTTAAAAAGCAAGCCTTTTCCACAGTTCATGCAAAATACTTTCGTCTGGCATTATTTGACGCAGATATGAGATTATATTGAATTGGATTGAGAATATTCGAATCGGCAGTTCCGAAATACAATCAAGATACACTCTTTGCGTCTCTACGTCGGCAAGTGGCCGCGGTAGCCAAGTGGTCAAGGCATCGGATCATGGCTAGCGTGTGATGAGTTCGAGACCAGTACCACTGAAAACCCGCCATATAGGGAAGCACTGCACGTTAAACTGTCGAGAGCTCAAACGTCCTCCTGTTGGTGTGGTGTTGTAGTTAGGAGAGAGGGGTGCCAGCTCAGGTGTCGTCCGCGTAACTTGACCATGGTTCAAAATTACGCGGTCAGTCCCCAAAAGCCCTCGTGTAGCTGAAAAGTGCGACGTTAATATTCACTCACTCACTCACTTTACGTCGGCAAGATAGGTTGGTACTGCTGTCCGAGAATATTCCGATCCTCCCGCATTATCTGGCAAAAATACAGGAATTTCTATATTTCGATTTCAGACTCGCTAAAACCATCTCAAATTACACCAGGAATACACTTTTCCCGCACCAAGACTTTAAGGGTGAGCTCCTACCCCGGTTTGTGTAAAAGACGGTCATCCGAAATTATCCGGCAAAGTTACAGCTATTTCTCAGATTGAATATCAGATTCGGATTATCTGTTTTGAAATACACCAGGGACGAAGTTTTCATGATCCAAGGTTTTTAAGTCAAGTCCCTGCTACAGTGTTTCTAAAATACGATCGACTGGCATTATCCAGCAAAGTTATCGAAACTCCTAAAATTCAATTTCAGATTCTCATTTCACACTCCGAAATGCACACGGAGCTGACTTTTTACGCTCCAGTGCGAGCAAGTTCAGTCTCTAGAGATAATGAAAATCCGGACGCTGGACTCGAATCATTTGCCTTTTCTCCTAATTCAGATAATATCCGGCAAGTTTACTGGAGTTTCTGAAATATAACTTCAAATTATCGTTTCCCACCCTCAGATACAACTGGAAATTGCTTTTATTCCCCTGAGCCGCAAGTTCAGTCCCTGGAAGGGTCATTAGGGTCGTCCGGCATTATCTGGCAAAGTTACAGGAATTTTTAAAATTCGGTTTCAAACTCTCGTTCACCATCCCGAATTACAGCAGAAACTCACTTTTCCTACACCAAGACATTAAGTGTAAGCTCTTGCCACAGTTTGCGCAATAAATGGTTGTCCTGATTTATATTTGGCAAAGCTACAGTTATTTCTCAGACTGGATATCAGATTCGGATTATCCATTTTGAAGTAATACCAGGTCATGTTGACGGTGCTTACGCGTTTCACTACCTTCTCTCATAACTTTTAAATTTAATTTTTTAACCATCCGCTGAGAGCTGAAAGTGTGACTTATGCAATAAATAGTTTCGAGTTTAGCGATAAAGATATAAAAGGAAAATGAATGAAGAGAGAGACGACTCGTGTTTTGATAGAGAGTAAACTACGTGATTGCTTAAGAAAGTGTTTCTAGAGTTTAGTTTAACTAAGTGAAGTTTGTTACGAAGGAGATTATTGAAAAGATCATTAATTCGGTTCGACGTATTGAATATCCTGGATTGAAGCCACTTCATAATTCTACTAGTATTCAAGTTTCATTCTGAAGAGATATCAGGTCTGTGATTTTTATAGATTAATTTAAATGCGTAGTTTGATTGTATGTGCTATTCTCGTGTATCAGTTATATTCCGTCGTTCATATTGAACTCTGATCTCACTCATGATAATTTTTTTTCTTAAAGTTTGATTATTAATTGTGTATTTCTATCATAAGGAAATAAAATAACTGATTCATTATTTGCGTAGTCATTAATGAATCGACATATTCAAATGTGTTAATGTGCAAAGGAAATTAATAACCTAGGGTAGTGAGAGACTACGACAAATGTTTTCACGATTCAAGGCTTTTAATGTAAGCCCTGTTATGGTGTGTCTAAAATACGGCGGCCGCATATCAGGCAAAGTTACGGTTATTTTTGGAAACTGACTCGAAAATCGGATTCCACACCCCGAGATACGCCAGCCACTTAATTTTCGTGCATTTTGGTTGGCAATATCTTCTTCCACAGACACATGAGCAATGCCACATTTTGCGATTATTCCTCACGGAATCTGGCAACGTTTTCTCCGGATTCTTCACATTTCCGGCAATAAAAATTATTATGGCGTGATTAATTGAAAAAAAACCATCCTATGTTTTAAGTTGGACGAAATGACTCTCAGTATGCAAAATTATATTATGATCCGTTGAGTAGTTTCGGAGTCCATCGCGGACAAACACTGTGACACGTATTTTATAAATAAAGATGTGTGTGTGTGTGTGTGTGTCTTTCCTTTCTAAAAACATAAAAAAAACTATTATTTTGAAAATTAAGAAACAATTTTCTTAATAAAATTTTTTGTGCCATGTTTTTATAACTATTTTCATGCATTGTTACCCACTTCTGAGCTATAGTCCAAGCTCATCGGGAAGTTAGTTTAAATATGTGACGACGTCATAAGGAGTGCCATGCACCCCTATATATGGCGAGTGTGACGTCTGGAAAACAGGTGGCTCGCTTGTGGATTAGAGACAGAACACGTGGATTTGGCGTCATCGTCCTTTGTCTGGCATCTTTACTGTTTACGCTGGTGGGACTGAGAGCACAAAGGACGCGACATAGCTATATTGTGCGTCAATAGGCAGTACTTGTCTTTTTTAAAAGACTGACGCGTCGGTGGACGGCGGTGGGTCACTTCAAAGAGGAAATGGTGGCGAGGTGGATCAGGAACCAGATGTAGGACAAGCTTTTGTCACGGAAAACATTCGAGAAAGACCAGAGCCATTGTTCGGCCAGCACCAGTGGTGGGCTTTTAGACTGAGGTGCAGGGTCCAAAACTTTGGGCCCTGTCCATGAGAGTTGACGAGGGGCGTGCAGTTGACCCGCCCCTGGGGTTCAAAAGGGTCGTTTCGAGAAAGGAAGGGATCGACTCACGAGACTTGATCCTGGGAGTGAGAGGAGAGAGAGAAAAAGCATGCTGTACGTTCCTGATCTCTGAACTTGGGGAACTAAAGAGGTTTATGGGGCGAGCGCCCTTCGGACAATAAGAAGTCGGAGAACAAGACCAGCGAAGGAAATGAACCGACGATAGCGGCACAACGTCTCATCACGACTAAACTGACTCTTTTATTTGAATTCATTTAATTTTACTAAGTAATAGTCTAGATGATTGTGCAGTCCGGAAATGAAATTCATTTTATCCTATCAACCAGCTGTGTGCGTCATCTCGCTACCAGTCCACGACGCCACAGCTAATTAAACTGATGGCAGCTCCGTGGGATCGGCATTTCAGTAAAAAAATGCCTGAACCTTTTATTTGAACGAACTTTAATTTTCGTAAAAAAAGAAGAAATAAAATGCCAGCCGTGTGTATGTACGAATGATATATTCGAAATTTAAGCAAACCTTGAATTTCCTGAAGTTAATGGCTGCAGTTCCTTTTTGTCTGCTGAATCAACAAAAAAACAAGCGGAGTGCAATCAAAGTGGGGTCCTGATTTTCGTCGATGATTTTCAAGAAGACCGAGGCTGTGTGATTCCCAACCGGATGTCTTTCAGTGATCCTGTCTACAAACAGAGTCTTCTTTGGGATAATTCTCGGGACAGCAATTGATTATTTTTTTTTTGTACGTAAAATTTGGTAGTATGAATTTGCATGCTAGGTAAAGTTAGCAAGCATTAGACGGAGAGACTAGAAAGATTTTTAAGTTTTGTATGAAATGTCTAAATGTGCGATATATTCGTATTTTTGTTTGTGTATGGAGTTAAGTCTTAGTATATAGTAGTTTTACTTGTTTCAGTGGTACAGTTACTGTGTAGGGTACTGTTTTGTTTTTAGGATTTGCGCATATGTGCGAAATATAGTTAAGTCTAGGTCTAATGTATTTCTAGTTTACGTCGAGTATTTGTATAATTTTTGTGACAACTAAGCTTTGTTTTGGTTTTGTGTGTATTAGTGCATCATGGCGTATCTATTTAGGCAAAGAAATAAAGTATTGATAGAAATGGCGAAAGAATTGGGAGTCGAAGTGGATAATACTTTACCCAAGGTAGAAATCACGAATAGAATTTGTCGGAGTGAACACTATGGTGAAGAATCAGTTAAATGTTTGTTGAGTGTATCTTGGAAGAAAAATATGAAAATAAGAGAGGGAACGTAAAAATAAGGAATTTGAGAAGCGTAAATTAGTGAGGGAATTGGAGTTAGAATGACTGAGAGTTCAACTCAGAAATAAATTAAAATCACACGAGTTCAATCTTAAATCAGAAGATAAGACAATTGCGCACATGAGGGTTGTTTGACAGGAGACCGGTCCGTGGAAGTTAGTGAACCGATTAAAAAGTGTAGGCCGGTAATTAATCTGGAGGTTAATAAAAGTGAAAAATACGCCATTCTTGTGAATTTAGATTTGAAATTTGTGGAACCCCGGTCTATAAAGTAAAGTAATTTTATGCAAGCAAGTTTCGTACCCAGTGATAACTTATGCCGCCTCCATCTGGGGGCCGCAGCCACCCCTCACATTAAGAAAATTCAAGTTGTTCAAATAAACTGCTTCGCATCATAACAAACGCACCTTGGTACGTTCGAAACGATGTGATACACAACGACCTACACATGGAGTCGATATCTAAATACATCACTAAGTTATCTAGAAATATTTTCTTTCCATCGAAACACACGAAGATCCAATTACAGAGCACAAACACTTTTCACTTATCCTCACCCTAAAATTAATTATGCATACTCTAGCACTAAGTGAAAAATCCACTCCGGCCACTCTAACACAACAATTAACTTCTTTCCCCACTTAAACAACAGAGACAACTTCGAACTGCATTCAGACTGGGAGTAAAGGATAAGCAGTCACCTATCGCTCGTCCTGATTGATTGCTGCCGCAATACCCCTTCCTTCCTTCCTGTTGCCTTCTTCCCCGCATCTTCCACTGTCACTCTCCACTTCGTCGGCTGCCTAGTTTGGGAGCACTTCCTCCCCCACGACGGGGAAATCTCGATTTGTTATTGACTCCTTCATGGTTGATCTTTTCCGCCCAATCTACTGGTATAAGCGCACGTGCGCTGTGACCCCGTCTAATCGAATTTAGTCAGTGAATATTTCAAATATGCAAAACAACGATTCTACTTCTTTTTCTTGCACCCCGTTGGATTTTTTACTTCTAATTTCAATTTTCTAATTTATGCAATACATTTCGCATGTGCTCGAGTACTTACTGAAGTTAAAGGTAAGAAGAAACGTAATACTACGCTACAAAACGTCTTTGGGGCATCCCTGGCTATTATTTCGGAGGATCGAACTCAATCACCAGAGAGCTTAGAGGTTCAAAGAGATAGACAGGAAAACATATAAAAAAATATGCGTGTGAACAAGAAAATACAAAACAATATTTTATAAATATATTTTTAGAAAAAACCCTCTGCAAAAGAGCAGAGGAGGGGAGGGACAAAATTACATCAGTCTTTTGTAGATACGAGAAGACTAATTAATATTGAAACAGGGAACTAGCTTACTATGAATTATATTGTTATTAAAATTGAATGTACAAGAGGAAAATTGCCTCTTGTGTAGGTTTCTTAAGATGTAATAATAAATATGGTAAGACTTTTGATGGAACACTTTCAAGTAATAATTTATAAGGAAAATAAATTGAAAATAATGTAAACTTTTCAATAAGTAAAGTTCGCAACACTAAACAAACAACGGAATGAGTACAATTTCAAAATTACTTTCAATTAAATCGTCATGATTGTAGTTTTTTTTTTTTTTTTTGCTACCTTTTATATTTTTATCTTAAATTTGAGAGAAATTATTGCGTTCGGCGTGCTGCTTTCAAGTCTGAGGCCCGGTACATGGCACCATCTAGCCCAGGGGTGGCGAACCTTTATGGATCAACGTGCCATTTTTTTCAAAAGAAGTTTTGAGGTGTAGGCGTGCATCAAATAATTTTGAATTGAGATATTATTGGAAATTATTAAAACAAGCACTAAGAACACAAAACATCACTACGAAAAAATATCTTTTGTACAGTATATTTGTAAATGTTTCAGTAATACTTGTAATTTAAATTGAGTAACATTAGTGGAGTTCTATCGTTGCAGATTGGATGACCAATAACTTATATTAGGATTGTAAGATATTACTTTTCGTAGATGAATGCTCAAATGGAATCATCTTGTCAATGGTTTTTAAGCAATTAATTATTTTTACTGTGGTTCACTTTTTTGACAAGTGGATTTGTTTCAAAAGGCCGTTTTACAAACGATGCTCTGCATCCACTATTTCAGAACACAAAACACTCACCACTTTGTCGCTTTACTAATAATGACATGTTTCTAGATTCAGCAAATTTTAAATTCTCTGTTACACTTACTATCTTGCCCTTTTTATTCTTTTGCTGAACTAGCCTGTTAAATAACGCTTAAAAATCGTAAATATAACACTAATAAACTTTAAAATACAGTTGTGTCAATGAAAGGACTGTGCTCTGCGTAAACAAACTTTGCATCAAAAGCAATTGTAGTTCACGACGTAACTAAGGCAAGACAATAACAAACGAGTTTGCACCCAACCACATCGTGACCGATCAATCGCGTTTGTTCGTAATACTTCATAGTGAACTTTGTTATTTTGAAATAAAAATGCAAACCATTTTGGCCAATCACGTGCCTAAAATTTTGTGTCACGTGACATGAATGGCACGCGTGCCAATGGTGTTCATCCTCCCTGACCTAGCCATTGGTAGCTACGCCACTGGCCACGCCTACATATAAGCCTCGTCAACTTTAAAAAGTGCATCATCTCCTCTACAAAGCGGTCTTCAGAGCACCAGCACTCTACAATGTCGTCCACGAGTTCGAGACCATGGCCACTCAACTTCATGGAAATGTAATATTATGCGAAGAACGAAGACGTGCAATAGACTGAAAAAAAATCGCATTTTCATCCAAATAATCACGCCATTTTATTTTAATTATCGTCGCACTTTTGAAGCAATTCAGGGCCTCTGTTGGAGACAAGCCTCGTAATTTCGAACCATGGTCAAATGACGAGGACGGCATATTTATATATATAATATAACATGCATCTACCGCTCTACACAGAGCATCTTTAGTGGCACTAGGTTTCGGACCTGTGAAAGGAAAACGTCGGTCACGAGTTCGCGCCTTTGAACTACAGTCAAGCCTTACCAAAGGAAATAAGCAAGAAGTGCAACATCGTGTGATGCGATCTACGATTTTGTTTACAGAAGCCCTGCGCTTTATTTACAGTTGAAATTGAACTATTTCTGTTTCAACGACAGATTCGAATCAGAAATAACTATGGATATGTTCATGTTGGCGACAATTTGAAAAAAGCCTTCACTAATTTATTTTCCCAGTAATTGATTAGTACCAAGAATCTTAAGTATTACAGTTTGGAAACATATAACTTATCAGAAACTTTATTATGTTCAGTAAAATGAACAAATTCTTTAAATCAGTTTAATAAAATTAATTTAAAATGAGAAAAATAAAAAATATGCTTAAGTAAAGTAACACATGATACATGAAGGTTGCATGTGGTAAAAGGTTTCTGAATCTTTTTTACCCAAAGTCCATAGTAAAAATTTTATTAAAAAAATAGTCTATAAAGGCCATAGAATAATAGTAGACACATAAAAATAGTGCACTGTTATAAATTTATTTGTTTAGCAGATTGCTTAGTAAAAATAATTTTAGTTATTTGAAATAAACAGCATTAAGAAATATTTTAAAATGAGAAATGAAAAATTCATACACATAAGTAAAAAAATATCTTTAATAACAAAAATATACAAATCTCAACTCTACAAAAGATAAAAGGAGCCAAAATGTACTTTAAAAAAAAGAAAGATAAATACATTAACATAATACCAAAAGTATGTACTATACAAAAACTTTCTATTACTTTTCATTGTATATGAAGAAAACAGATAAAAACATACAAACACAATTCTCTCTTTTCATTATGAATTTGTATTTATTATATATATAGCACGAATATCCTTTTAATTTTTCAATACATAAAATTTTTAAAAAATTAATTTATAAAATTTAATAATTTTATATAGATGTATGTTTACTCAATACTATATCAACCACTGGTAGGTCACAAGCAGCCAACGAAATTCAGTAACAAAATTAAATAATAAATTAAGATAAGGAAATGACATAAAAAAAATTGGCAATACTTTAATCTAAGCAAGATTCCCAGGCTTTAGCCTAGTCTTATGGATAGTAGGATTCTTAGAAGAACTTCTTTTCCTGGCATGTTTTTAGCACATCAAAAAACAAAAAATTAAAAAGTTATTTTATTTTCTGTTAATCGTTATTTACTTTTATAAATAATGATAAACATTTTATTGAAATACTCCTGGATCCCAATCTTAAATTACCCACATTACTCAACTACAAAAACATTTCTTAATTATTCATTGAAATACTATATATAAAACATATGCAAAATAATATGCAATTTTAATTTCATTTGCATAGTAACTGATTAACTGTGAATAAAATGACAAGCTTAGTAATGTTTAACCAAAATTAGATTTTGAAATGAGGTAGCATAAAACCTCAACCCATTGTTTTCTGCAATATAAAAAAATTAGAGTGGGTTGAACTAATCACACCTTTCATAACTGTACAAAGCTGTTGGCGACAGACCTCATAATTTTAAAGCCACAGTAAAATAACGAAAAATGGCACTTGAAATGGATCTTCACATCCAGATTTGAAAATAGTTCATATTATGTCCATGAGATTCAATTGAACTCAACATGTAGCAATTTCCGTAATTCTATATAAATAAAATTCAAACTCACAACTCCAATTGAATGTTGACAGTGATAAGCTCAAGATATATTTATATGTGGGAAAAACTTTATTTTAATAAACAATCAATCAAACTTAATGTTTTTATTTAAATGATTGCTTAGATACAAAAACAAATACACTGATAAAACATTTATTGGAATAATAAAACAATACTACAGATAAAAAGATTTCTAATCCAATGAATTATCAACATTGCATACAAATAATACATGTAGTACTAACAATTCTGCATCATAATTTTTATGACTACACATAAAAATCTTGAAGCATTCATATATTTATATACTAAAAGGAAGTTTTTTTGAACCTTTTCTCCCCAGAAACATTAATATATACTTTATAAAAACAAAATTGTACATTTTTAAGAATCTACAAATTCTAAAACATCAGCCATTTCTAACTAATACACAAAAACAAATTACTGATATGCAGATAATTATGATAGTAAAAAATCTATACTTAACATAACAAATTGAAAACATAACTACAGCATTGTTTCAAAATAGCAGAACATTTTATGTAATTAAGCTACACAAGTACTCTTACATAGTAAAAATAGTCATTGTACATCAAACTGTAATAATTGTTACCTATATATTAAATGCATATTGGATTTTTTTTAAACCTTGTTTGTGGAACAGAATCTTTAAATATAAAGTTGTGCATACTACAAAGAAATTAACACATATACATAAGGATTCCTACGAATTTATGCAGCAACTTTTATGATATACTGTCAAAAAAAATTATATAAAACAAATATAAAAATTAAATAGAATTTCAGGGTTTTAAAAAAATCAGTCTTAATGACATTTTTTCTAATAAAAAACCATCATTAAAAAAATACATTTTACTAAAACAAAAAAAAGCATGTCTCAACCAGATATAGAAAATCATTTATGAATTCAGATATTCAATAAATGACAAACATTCCCAATAATCAGAATGACACCATAAAGGTTTCAAAGTATAAAATTTCAAATGGATTACAGGCAAAGGTTTGTACATATACTGTAGTTTTAAAGATATCATACATGATAAAAAAATTATGTCATGTGAAGAAGTTCAATAGTTATTATTTAATCCAAAAATGTTTCAATTAACATTTTTTCAA
>BMAO01019543.1:0-19617 GCA_019973975.1 Trichonephila clavata
TAACAATTTGAAGCTCTTAGAGCGCCAGGGAGTTTAAAAACGGCCCTGTCCACAGCTATAAGCTACTTGTATTGTCAACCAATTTCCACAAAATATCCTAGCCAAAAAAGCCAGAGCTTGTCTTTACACCTTTTGTGAAAGGACCTACCACGTGGTAGGTATCTTAAAAAATTCCCTGGATGGGTCTCTCTCATGCCTCTTACAATTACTGATTAGTAGGAAAACGTATCTACACCCGACACTCTCAGTCTTTGTCACAACCACCATTGGTTCTTTCGGAATAAAGGCCTGTCTGAATTTCGAACCTCTGGTTGCCATTTATCGAAAACCATATGAAGAGTCTATAAATTGACATGCTATTTAGACATTGAGAATACAATCCTTGGCATTTCCACCCCACACTAGTGTGGACCATCCTTTCCACACATGTGTAGCACTGCAACGAGTTGGAGGGAGTAAAATAATGGACAGCAATAAAAACAGGTGTATCCCAACTATAGTTCACTTTGAAGTGAAGGCCATACGGCGCGATTTTTTGCCTCAGGTCGTAAGAGAAGAAAAGAGTGGTAACAAACAGACGTCTAAGAGCCAACCCTTCGTTATAATATATTAAAATTTCATTGATTCAGAATTCTACAATTCATTATTATGCTCAAATAAGGAAAACATATTATAAACGTCTTTAAAAATGTTACTATCATATAATTAATTCAGTAATTCATTACCAGACTAAAATAATAATAATAATGTATTAACAAAAACTTTTAAATTTAAATTTTGATTGAAATAGCAAGAAATTGGAAAAACTTTCACAGAAATTTTAAATTAAATTAAAAATTAATCCAAATTTATATCAAATTAACAGAGAAAGAACTACTTATTGGAAGTTAAATTTCAAAACAAAAGAAATACAACGGAGAAAATGATTTCATTATTTCTTAAAATATTGAAATATTCGTAATGTATGCAAAATAAAGAGCATATATGCAATGTAAAAATAATATCAAGCTAGATACTATATTTATTTTAAAAATTCACGTACACAATTTTTTAATTTTATTCCTTTATTAAGTTCTCAAATAATCGTATAAATTTATCTTTTTTTAAATAATATAAAAGATAAAAGATTCTTAAAACTATGTTTGTAGAAATATTTCGCTGGGAACATTTTCAATATACTCTTCCAAACATTTTTGCCGCGCTAAATGTCTTATCTCGCACATATGCACTCCATGCATTAAAAACTTCTTTACAAACAATTAAACTTCTTGTATTAATTTGTTAACACGGTGGAAACAAAAGAAATTATCTAATAAATTATTTTAAGATTAATAATGTTTTGAAAAAAAAAAAAATTTGGCAATTTCCTATCACACGCAGTTTGTAACTATAAAACTAAAAAATGCCTAACACTATTTACGAAGAATATATACTTTACAATAGTATTAATTTTGTATTATTAATGTAAATTTCTTTTGTCCTTCACCATATATTTGCTATTTTGTAATTGAGATTTTTATTACAATAATCTTTAAAAATATTCTTTTCGCAAAAGGTGAATCAATATGTGCAGTTGATTGTAAAAATCATATGTTGTAGTTAGTATTATATATAAAGGAGAATAAATTACACTTATAAATTAATTACACTTATAGGTTGTTTATTTATTAATCATAATAAGTCAGTGCTTCTCACACTTTCAATGTTTGCGACCCAATTTTCAATCTTAATTTTCATTGCATCCTCCATACAATAATAATGTATTGAATTCAATAATAATGTACTTTGAAGTACATCTATACTACAACTTTAATTATAAACTGTGCAAATTATCGAGATAAATCTTAAATTTTTCACATAATTTTGAATATGACAAGTCTATGGAGTCATTAGTAATTATTAAACATCTTTTTAACTAAGTACTAATGAATTAATGATAAAATGCATTGTGCAGTACTGATACATTTATAAGTATATTATATAATTGTAAATGTGCGTTTTTGTTATCTTAGAATGTATTTTGTTTTGATTCCTTTCAGGTGGCCGCGGTAGCCAAGTGGTCAACGTATCGGATTGTGGCTAGCATGTTATGAGTTCGAGCCCAGTACCACTGAAGACCCGCCGTGTAGCGGAGCGATAAACATTAAATCTGTCGAGAGCTCAAAAGTCCTCCCGTTGGTGTGGTAGTTAGGAGAGGGGGTGCCAGATCCGGTGTCGTCCTCGTCACTTGACCTTGGTTCCAAATTACGAGGTCCGTCGCCGAAAACACTCGTGTATCTGCAAAGTGCGACGTTAATATTCACTCACTCACTCACTTGATTCCTTTCAACAAATTAATAATTTTTTTGAATCTTTAATTTTGGCTTTTCCATATGTTCACGCTTTCCCAGGGGAATTATCACGAACCCCCCTAGAAGGCCACGCCTCACACTTTGAAAAACGCTGTATTAAGTAATTTGATACTTCTTGATTAGCCAGGAGCAGACCGTAAATCGCCAAATGGGGCAATCAGCTTTAGGCTAAGTATTGCTAACTGAAACAAATTCCCATCGCTTGAGCATTTGCTTATTACCAATTCTCAGTATAATAATGACTAACTATTAGTAAGTAGTTTATATTTGTTTAAATTTTGCATGTCAAAGTTTCGACTTGTTGGAATTTACGCTCACAAATTTCTAAGAAATTTATAATCTTTGCTAAACATTGTTATTATTCATTACGGATAAATACCTCTCTTTTGCTATTCATAAAATTTTAAGCTATATTTAGCAAGTCGCATGGTTTAAGAAGGATGTTATGAAACTAAATTACTTTAAAAATGTTGGTATTGTAAAATAATTTTATACATTTTAAATACGAGAACTCTGATATTTTCTACATAGATTTAACCTACATTTTCTGCTAACTCATTTTTCGTAATTTAAATAAAATTTAATTAAACTATCATGGATGTGGTATGTATGATCTAAAAGGAGACATTTTGTTTCAAAAACTGAAGAGAAATCGATTTTAAAAAATAAATTTTACCCTCAGCCACTATAGCACAAATGTATACACCTGTTTAATTCAATTATCTGGAAAGGTGTTCAGTCATCTGGAAAAAGTCCCTTTTCATTTCAAGATGAAAATTGTACCATAATTTTTTTTTCTTTCATTTTAACCTCATAGCTTTGATGCAGTTTTGTAGCATAACTTTTCTTGTCAGAATCAAGTAATTGGAATATATTGCTAAGTGGAATCTCTAAATGAAATTATTTATTGAAATATTAAGGAAATTTCTGTAATGTTTCTAAAAGTAATAAATTAAAATTTCAAAAGTATAATGATGCTTTTATCCAAGGGAGTGAGTGAGTTAACATTAATGTCAGCTACTCGAATATTTTTGGCGGAGCACCTCGTACTTCTGAGCCTTGGTCAGCACCTGAACTCCAACCCCATCTCTCCTAACTTCCACACCACAGCAATGAAAAGACATTTGATTTTCGACCGATTTAAAATGCATCGCTCCCTACTCGGTATGTCCTCAGTGGTAATAGGCACACGACCATGTGAGTCCATTACCTTGATCATTAGCATATCGTGGCCATACGTTTTTCAAAAGTGATCTGACAGTATTTGACCGAATCAATATTATGGAAACTTAATACCTGATAATAAGTCACATGTTCATAATAATGCGCTATTTGGACTAAATTTATATGTCACATTTAAAAAATATTTTTATGTAAACTATTTATGTAGATTATATAATTATATAATATATATGTTTATATGGTACTTACGTACTATCGCAACAACGCCAACTTTCAAAATAACATTCCAAGTTGGCAAACCGGATTTCCCATGAGTCGTACTCGCTGAATTGGAAATCGTGTGCTTCCTTTCATATAATGACGCAAAAAGCGTTGCGATAATACGTTAGTACCGCTTATATGACTTATAAAATGCGTTGTATTACGTATGGTTAGGAAAACTAATGCCATGAGAACCTTATTTTTCTTAAATTTCTCTAAGAAAGCAAAAAGAAAAGGTTCGAACTTTTTTTCAGAATTAATGCTTCTATTTTCTCTTAATTTCTTAGTCGTCATCGCCAACAAAAACCAAAATATTAGCAATTAGCTTCATCATTTTTGTGCTTAAATGCTCTTTCTACATAATCAAAAAGTAGATTCCATGTTTCGTTTCTTCTTGACACAGGGCTTAGTATTATTTGTATGGCTTCAAAGAGTTTATCTAATGAAGGTATACTTTCAACAACATAATACGTCGAATTTACACATTCCGTTTGTTGTTGCAAGGGCAGCTGTGCAACTCGTCTTCATTTTTATGTTGCACAACTTTGGTCGCAGGGAAATCCAAAACAAAATTATTTTTTTATAAATTCTGAGTATTTCAAAACTATTTCTAATAGTTCAATAATTTGAAATGATTCATGCACTGTTTCACCATTTCTTCTAATACAGCTAGCAAGTCGACTTTTGTAACATTTTTAAACATTATTGATCATATATTAACAATGTTCAACGAAAAAAATCAAACCGATCTTTACTAGATAATTCGTTAAGACCTCTGGTTCTCGACGGAGAGCTGCAGCTTGATAACAAACTTTGAAATATTTTTATACTAACTACCGGAATCGTTCTTTTTATTTCCTACATATGAATAAACTTGTTTTCGATTATTTTAGCTTGCACTCATATTCTCTCGCTGAAGTTGAGTGGAAGTGGACTGCATGCAATATTTAAAGAAAGAAAACAAATTTCCTAGGAAAAAAGTGTGCGTGAAACTTTTATTTAAAAAAACACGCGCCTTAAAAGTTTCCAATTCAAAAAAAGCTAGAGTCAGTGATCCGATCATGATTTCTGACTCTAGCCCAGAAAAACCGAGTTGCGTAACGCAACCGAACATAACACTTCTTTTAGGGTTTGCAATATCGGACCAAAAGTTCAATACCAGTATTTGGCACTACCGGTAAAAGAAATTATAGAAAAAGAAAGAAAACTCATCAGGTTTTTTTTTTGTTTTACTTGCCAGTTTTATTAGAGAGTGTAAGTATCACAAAAATAAATTTTAACTTATAAATTATAACAGTATATAAGGAATCCCAAAAAACTATGTGAATATCACTATTGAGTCTGTGGTAGTATTACAAATTTTTGAAATGTGATCTTTAAAAACAAAATGCATCAATTGTAATGTATGATATGCAAATACAATGTGAATAACAAACTCACCAATTTAAAAAATATCGAAATATTACGCACTTTCTTCACAACTACAACCTTGTTTACACAGATAAGAATATCACACTACGAAACCTGTGCATGTGCTGTACCGCTCTGAGCTGTAATAGGATAGTTTTGGCCCGCCTCCTTGGATGATTCACATATTTTATCACTTCTCTTGATTTTACAATGCACCTTAATATTCACAGTCTAATTTCACCCGTTAGAGAGACATAAAAGCAAAAACGTATAGTGGAGACAGTTAATAAATTTCTAGTAAATTAAGAAAAAGTGAGATTTCAACTTGTGAGTACCGGTATTACAAAATTGTACAAATGACTCACATGACTGGTATTCAGTATCTCGCTATACCGGTATTGCAATCCCTAGCTTCAATTAGATTCACTATTCAGCAAAACGCGCCTAAAGAAGTGATCACTTCAAAATACCCAAAGTCGTGACTACCAGTACTAAATATAACATAGAGTTTCATACTACTGATTTTTCTTAAAGTTGTGCTCATGCAAGCTGTGTTACGTATATGTGTATTATTTCAGATTCCTTTGATACAGCATATAATTCATTGCATATTTATTAAAAGTGTTGCTTCTGTAGTACATAAGAAATATATATATTTCCTCCTTTTACATATTTTCTTGATCAAGATAACTTACGTTATCTCAGAATTTAGTCTGAGACCGTCAATGTTCAAGACTCAGATCCAAGTTTAATCATTTTTCTGCCTAAATAATTCATAATCATATTTAATCCACAGAGAAATTCGCGTTAATTTAAAACTCTTTCACCTTTATGAGATTTTCTGAACTATGTTTTAGGATTATCGTTTCTATACTATATAATAGTTTTTCCTCGCATTTAATTTCCCCTACATAAATAATTTTTGATCAAAGCTCTGATCTACAGAGAAATTCGTGTTAATTTAAAAGCATCTATATTCATTTAGGACAAAGTTTCTTTTTTTTTCTTTTTCCATTTTTGTAATTCCTTTGGGGGAAACAACTGTGAAGTCCACCTTTAAATAATGACTCAGTGATATCCTATGAGATTCAATGCAGCGCATATCTGTGTGAGAAATAAGACAAACACATTTACGAAAAAGTTAGATTGTTTCGAAACTCATTAATTTGCAATTCCGTTTGGATAATCTAGCTCCATCAGAGATTTAATTTTTCTTAGTTTATTCCAGCATAGCGGAATCTCATTAAATACTTTCCTTATCATCTTCACTCTTTTTTATCACATTTAATCATCTTCTGCTGTGGAAAGTTTATGCCAAAAGTATCTTTCAATAGTATGACTCTTTTTCAAAAGGCAATTATATTTAATTGTGTTTAGATGTATTTAATTTCGGTATCCTCCAGCGACTCTACACTAACAGGCGTTTTTTGTAGAGAAATACAAACTTAGTTTGTCTTTTAAAAATATTTTTTTCTTTCTTTTTATTTTTGGAAAAACTGAACTTGAGTGAGGATTTTATAATTATGTTTTTTTTTTTCCAAAAGAGTAAGTTTATTAAATATTTAAATAAAATTCAATGAAATTATTATTAACACAAAAAGCTTCCTTCCCTTTTCTTATACTGTAAATAAAACACGAAACTGCTATTTTTTTTCACTTCCATTATTCAAAGCGAAAAATGATGCAAATTAAAGAAACTAATTTAACTATGGTTTTAATAAGTTATAAAAAAAAGTATTATTCTACTTTACCCTAAAAGTAAATTTGTATTTTATTCATATTTTAATTTAGTCCTTTATGAAATGGCTAAATAAAATAATATTTATTTAAATATTCTTAGTACATTATTAAATTGCAATGAGAGTTTGACTTTCGACTGGAGTAATTTTTTTTTCTTTAGCAAATAATTGTATGGTATCTTATTTAATTTTTAAAAAGTTTAATCATCAAAAATATATTTAAAAAACTAAAAAAAACTGTTTAAGATAAAATACTATTAAAATTTTTGAAAAGAAATTAGAGATCATATCATAATTCCTAAAATTATATTACTGAAAATTATATTACTTATACACATCATGTTTGAAATGTTCAAAGATAAAATGGCAAATATAATTTGAACTTATATATATATAATTTTTTTTATTTTAATCAATTCGAAACCTAAGTTTTAGATTTCACGTGTTCTTAGTTCATAAATTATTGATGGTTAATAATTTACTTTTTTACACCCTTTTGTAAGCTTTACTTGTATGTAATGGAATCTTTGAACTCAATTTTTTTAACTTAAATTATATTTTAATTTGAAATTTTGCTGACATGTCCAGGACCAATGACAATACAATAATTTAATAATTTTGTTCCATTGTCCTGGTCAGGATCTTCACGATTAACAATTTCTCATTTTCAGATCTCATCTCACATCTGGCGACTAATTTCAGATCCCATTTCTAATTAACTCTAAGAGGGTGTTTTTTCGCTTTTTAAATTATAATTTTTTTAGATTTTATGTTAACAGTTAAATTCAAAAATCAATTTTAGATTAAAGAACAGGATACAAAATATTTAACATAATTTATACAAAAACAGTTATATATTCCATATTATGATTTCCTAACAATGGTAGGGGAAAAAATTTTAAAAATAGATTTGCGACTTTTGTAAACAATAAAGAAAATTTGTTAAATATATCACAATTTCGTAAATTTTATAGAAGTATTTTCCTTTCTACATAATCTTTCGAGCAAGAATAAAGGTAAGTACAGATTTTTCGAGATTTAATAAAGAAATCAAATCACATTTAATCTTCTCTTTATTACATTAACACTTTGCCAACGGTACAAAAATCTAATTTATTTCTCATTTATTAAAGCTCTACCAGTGGATTGTTGTTTTTTAATACATTTCCTTAGATTTAATCTTCATCTTTTATAAAAAGAGTTGTAATCTCATTAATTCTCTTTTTGAAAATTCTCTTTCAAAGATAATGGGATTAAATCATAATTCAGAGCCTTTCAACATGCATGGTTTGAAATTTCTACGATAAGATAATGATGACTAATAATAATTTTTGCTTTTACAGTCCATTCACTGTTTATTGTTTTACAGCCCTCCTTCTGATTTCTGATACTAATCTGAATGATTTAATCTAACAAATTAATTTATCGCCCTCAGTAAACTAAACTGAGTTGAACGTAATAAATTAGTTTGTTTTATTACTTTGCTACGATCAGTATTTTAATCACGGTTATTGGAAAACAAGAAATTATCTAAACTTATGAACAATAAATAAACAAGGAAAAATAATCTTTTAACTCCAAAAGATGTGTATCAGTAACAATTTGTTTAACGCTTTGTTTGATGATGTTCTTAATAGTAATATATTAGGATTAGGCGAATTCAGGTTATAAGGATAAAAGCTCTAAGTTTAGAGAACTTTTTAAGACAACTTTTAATGTACTTGGTATTAAATATACTTGGCGCAACCAGTGTCCGCTCATACGATGCGATAAAGTTTATAGCAGCTTGATCTGTCAGCATGTCAATTATTACTTTACATGGCTTTCCTTTACATGGCTTACTTTACATGTCATCCCAGGGACTGACTGTTTCTACTAATTTCGCACCCTTGTAATCCCCCAAACTGTTTGTAAATTTAATCATTTTGTCTCCATGCCATACTGTTTACGTATAATAAATATCTTTTTTTATTTGCTTCTCTTTATAGAGTTGTAATTTTAATGGTCAGCAATGTAGAGAAATACGTATTTCGTATATATTATTAAGTTATATTAAATATTGCATGCAGTTTTTTAGCTCACCGTATCTATGCCATTGGGTGTATTAAAACATCTTGAAAAAATTAGAAGTAGACCGCACCTGGAAAATTCTGCCCACCTCTGCACTATAGCATAAACTTCGGAATACAGTACAGCCTATTAAAGTTATTATTTGTTTTTGTAAAATGGATTTATCTACGTGTTACTTAAAGACACGAATACAAAAAAATTGTAACATAAATAAGCACAAGCCAAATTCCAAATAAGCACATCAAAGTTTTTAAGATTACAATTGACTATTTTGTGAAAAGGGTTTATTCATCGCCCCCTCTCCAATAATTCAATGCGTCATCCGTAAGTGAGAAAAATCATCTTGAAACTTGTGAACAAAGTACAGCAAAAAAATATTAAAGCTGTCAAACGCCATGTACATTTTGGTCCATTCACCGTTTACGAATGTTTAAAGCAAAAGATTAAAATTATTCATATTCATAGAACCCAACATTCGCTATCGAATGATTCTCCTCCGTGCCCGGTATTTTACCATATTTCTTGCAAATGAGAGTGGGGAAGCAAGATTTTCTAGCTCATATTTAATTCACAAATTAGGTAATTTTTACAAGCAAATATGTTTTCAATATGTACAAATTACTCAAGTTTAGGCAGCAGAAAATTCACATTCTATACGCCTGCATATATTCTAACACCGCTTTCCTGTGACCGTTTGAAGGAGTGTCGTGAGATTTTTTTCACAGCGTTATATCTTGTACCGACGTGACACTAAAACCTATTTAAATCAAATTTTTGATTTTTAATTTTAATTTTGCTCGTTAAATCAGTGGGTCCGAAAGTCTTGTGGGCAGCAGAAACCACGAGTGCAGGGGCTGGAAAATATTTCCCTCCCCTTCAGTTCCATGCCTAAATTGTGGAGGTGGAGATAGGTGGTGACGCCATCTATCGTTAAGAAGTCCAACCTGTCTCACAGGCTCTGGAGACTTTCATTCCTTTCCTTCGGGAAGGACACGACAACAACAACAACCTTATTTCTATGAAGAAGGCTTTACTAAAATTGTTGAAATATCTTTCGCGTGAGCACGCGAAATTGTCATCCTTTAACAAAATTCGTATCAACAGGAAGATATGACTACTCATTTCAAAATGAATGCCCACAATTACATAGATTTCTCATTTCTTGCTCAATTGCTCAATTCTTTCCACTCATTTTAGAGTGGAAAGAATTGAGCGTGATGAAAGAGGCCAATATAATGTGTGATGGGTCTTGATTTCATATTATAGGGGCATTTGTACACCCACATTTCTGAGACTTCAGTTAACACTACTGAAGAACCCACTCGAGTATCCATTACAACTGTGTGTGTCAGAATTACTTCGTCATTTCATTCCATTGATACTATCTAGTTTATATTATTGTTGATCATATTTTTGAACATTTTGAGTAAAAAGTGGTGTAACTTTCAGTATAAAATGAATCGATTAAACTCTTATAATGTTTTGTCATTATATATTTGTTTTATCTTTTTTCTCAACTTTCATTGTTTCATTTTTCAAAGCAGCATTAGACATTTTTGAATTTTAATGGTTGTTAATTCAAAATCAAAATAAAAAAAAATGTTCCTAATATATTTTTATTTTTGATCGTTACTTCATAACTATTTTTCGAATAGTTTTTAAACTGTTAAGAATCATTAGATGTGAATTTTTTTTTTATTTAATGTTTTCTTCACAATATTTTTTTCAAGATTTAACACTATTTTGGAAAGGAAAAATAATTACTAATAAATTGGGTTAAACATCTTAGAAAAATGCCGTGGACTATTTTATATCGTCAGTTGCTTAAGACGTTCATGTAGTATCAAAAACCTACTTTTCAAACCCCCTCCCCTCATAATTCATATACGGTTTCAAAGAATAGCAAGCAAAATTTAAGATTATTATTCCATAATGAAAATGAGCCTTATAAAAAATATTCGAACTTGAATACGGAAACTACTTTTAGAATTTGATTTACTATGTTAATTAAGATAATTAACTCTGTTATAAGTCACAATTTTTCCTTAAGCAATTAATAATTGTATCATCTTTGACTCAGGCTATGAGAATTGCAAAAAATTTTAAGAATATCTTACTTTTTGGCAACTGTTTAGAAGGTAATCTACAATTAGTTGTCTCACAATTTGCTTCCGAAAACTCAGAATTATTACATATTAGGAATAAGTGGAATAAAGGAATTTTTTTTGAAAGCAGGAGTAATTTTCATGAATAGTATAAAGAAATTGTAGAGAAAGTTTAGAGAGACATTAAATTAGAAATTTTCATCATTTTTTTTACTTCATTAAAGGTGTTTGGAAATAAAAATATAAATAAACAAATAAAATGTTCACTTGAGTGGAAAGTTTGATTACATTATCATAATGCCGCAATAGATCGTTTTTTAGTCTTTCACTGCAATCATTGGTTTACTGAAAACGTCAGAAGACATTATACTCGCTTTTTGTAGCCTTTAAAAATCAAAGGTTTCTGAAAAACAAATAACATTTACTTAGAAACAAACGGGTTTTTTAAAGGTTATCAATATGAATTTTTATTCTTTAATTCGACTATAAAGTGATTAGGGGAACTGTTGCAGTTTCGATATTTTTTCTTGTATATTTGTTGTCAGATTTAATTATTAAAAATACAGCCTATAAAACAAAATTCTAAGGAAATATAAGTGATTATAATCGATGTAATGAAAAAAATGTTCAAAAATTAGTATTCTTGGATTTTTTTTAAGTTGTGGCCTCTATTATAAGAAAAATTCTTGAATATATCAAAACCTAATAAGCATAAAAGTTATAACTATGGGAAAAAATATTTAGCTACAATTTGTATGTATTTAATTTTTTTTTTTCAAAATATTGTTAAGTTTATTGCAAAAAAATGCTTCAAGAAAATAAAAAACTGTCTAGAAACTAAAAATAAATAAATTCAGTCAATTTTAATTTTTCTACATCATTTCACTGATAGATGGTAAACGAATTTGCTTCTATATAATTCTTTTTTTTTTTTACACATTTTCGAACATTTTTATTTTTTTGTTTGAATTTATTCTGTAATTTTTTGTAATTATTTTTATCTTTATTTGTATTATTTTTATTCCATAAGAAACCTATATTTAATGAGTTTTTAAATAAAATTTAATCACCCAAAATACTGGCTCGTATGACATTGGACAGTATACATTTCAGATCCGATGCTCTAAAAATAATTAAGAAACAGTGCTTGAAATTTCCTTTTTGATCATTTCAACGTTATAAAACGTTCCAAGGTGTATTCTATAGATTACTCCACTACTCTTTCTAAATGCAAAATAGTATGTTTTTAATGGAACCTTGTAAGTACTCATTAACTCCATGAACATGTCAAAAAATACAATATTGAAAATTTGTCAAAGTTGCGAGTTGCTCTATAAGTAAACTAAGAACAATCCCCATTTTAAGTGGGTTCACCCATGTGACGGCTTGTTTTTAAGCATTTTTAGGGAATTTGTTTTGACGACCAGTAAAAAGATAGTACTTTAAGTTTTTCATCATTTATTTATATTTATATTAAGAGTACGTATATAAATGTTAAGCCAAAAATATCCAATAGAACGTGATTTATAGCGCTCTAACACATCCGCCTCGAAAAAATGTACACTCCCTTCCTCCACAATTCCGGCTGTTTGGTTTATCTGAAATTTAAAAAAAAAAAAAAAAAACGGCGTTTTAATTTATAAGCTTAAATGTAAAGAATGGATTATACTCAATTGTAAATATCAAAAATTGGATTTTTGATAGACCTCTAAAGGAAAAGTTTCAAATTTCCTGGGGATTTCTGTTATGTTTTTGTTATAAAAAATAGAAATATTTTGAATTTTGGAATGATTCTAGTCCATTTGGTGCGTCTATATGTGCTAATTCTAGCCTATAAATTTGAAGTCATTTGGTTTAACCATTCTTGAGATATGATGGAGGATGGAGGAAAGTGTGAAAAACACAGTTTTGAGAAACACGTGTTTAAATTTTCAAGTCCGATTAAAACAAGGAAAATCTTAACTTACCCTCAATCGGCGATGCCTGGTGGCGAAGACTAAAACAAGTTCAAACCTTTTTGCGAAAATAAATATTCAATAACTATAGTTATTTCCTTTTAAACCTCTACAAAATTGCATTAATGTATATTTGCATAGAAGGGTCAATGGTATCAAGCTGACTGTACACAATAGACCCAGTCTTCGATTGCCAACTCAGCGCACTGAACAGCTGCTCTTCTAACGCTTGTTTCTTTATAAAGAGTTCGGATTTTAAAAAATCACTTTACCACCGTATTCTAGACATGTTATGGACGCATTTTATAGGGGGGGGGATTTGACTTTTTGAATCCATTACATGCGTAACCCCCCCCCCTCCCCGTTAAGAAATTCTAAGGAATGAGAACAAGAGAGCTACCCCAAGCTGTTGGTGGAAAAAGCAGAAAGGGCAACGAAAAAATTTAACACAGATGAAACAAATATAATTCGATGACGTAAACAAAATTATATAATTTTTGCTTATACATATTCAAAAGTCCAATGCATTAGATGGCACGGTTTGGCAAAATAGCGACTTCGGCACCAATTCCGAAGTCAGCTGTGGCAATGGGAGTAACGAATAATTTTCGAAGCATGATACTGACAGTTAGAGTAATTATAAGTTAATATATGTATTTGAAAGATTTTAGTACTAGTAAATTATTAACTTCTTATTATTCCTCATTAAAGTTTTTCAAAATTTCATAAAAATTGGATACTGATGAACCTTTTACAGAATTTTTTTATTTTTTCTCAAAAAACGCGTGAAGTAATGGGGGTGCGGCTTAGATTCGAGTATGTATTATTTCTAAGTAATTTTGTTTACTTTGATTTTCGTGCAGTATAATTCTTTTTACTTTTAATATTTGTCATTAAAAATTAAACGTAAGAATTTAAATGTTTTAATTTCAGTCAATTTCATTAAAATAATATAAAATATTTTCACATTATAAAATATACTATAAATACGATATAATATATACACGATTATAAAATTTGCTTAAAAAATAAGTATACTTAGAATTTGATACATTATTCTCTAAGTTTTATTTAAAAGTTTTTAATGAATGTAATGAACATTACTTTGTTAAAAAATCAAAAAATAAAGAATTAATAGTTCGAAGAAAATATTACGAGTTGGCTAAAAAACGTATTGCTTCCAGTAATATTGTTAAAATAATAGAAATATCTTGAATACATGAATTATCTGACTTTGTAGCGAAAGTAAAACTTTTTGTACTAAAAATCAAAAATTTTTTATATATTAATTTAAGGTTTCCATGATATCATAATACTTAATCAATAAAAATATACCATGCAATTTGCAAAGTAAATTAAAAACGCTTTTCTTCTTAGCTACCAGTACTTTCCTAGAAATTCTGAAAATATTTTCAATTCTAATATCTCAAAATTAGATATTTAAAAAGACCAATTTGTCACTACTTTAAACTATTATTTAATTAAAGAGTTAAATTTCCTTATGCCGAATAAATGATAAACATAATTTTTTTTCAAAGTTTTAAACTAAAAAGTTAATTAAAGGTAAAGCAATGTGAGCTAAATGATGAAAGAAGCTGTTTCGGCAAAGTAGAAAAAGAAAGTCGAATTTGCATTTCTAAAAAAAAAAATGTTTAATATCACTTAAGAAATGTAAAGATGAATCAATAAAAAATAGTACAGTTTCTATCGCATTTCAAACACGATTTTTATTTCCCAAGTAACCATAAGAGAAAAAGAATTTTGATTTCCTTCCCATTTTTATCTGCAAGAAACGTTGACTTTTCTGGTGAAAAACAAATATCATAATGCAACCAACCATTTGAAATATTTAAAAAAGATGTTCAGTTATAAACTCTTGGACACAAAAAAGTACTATAAATTATAAAAATTCAGACATTTTAATTAAATATTTTTTTGGAACTTAGCGTGATGAATCCATTGTCTTCATTCCATTAAATGCATTAGAATTTTAAATAAATTTTGGCGGTCTTCATTTCTTTCATTGGATTTTAGCGAAATTAATTTAGCAATGAAAACCGTAGCACAGCCAAACGTATCAAACCGTTAATAAACATGAAAAACAAATTTAACCAGCTCTTCATTTTTCTTTACAATTTTGTTTAACTGCTATAATGCATAAAAGTACTTACATAAGTAAATTATTTAAAAACAGTTAGTGCAAATAACGTTTCTTATTTGAATAGCATGAAGAACAGAAAATTATGTTATACAATACAACTTTGACATTTCGTTTATTTCTTTAAAATTGATTTATACATTTAGAAACTGATAGTAATGATAATATATACTAATATTAAATTAACTATTCATTTCATTACTATTGCATATTGAACATCTATCCATTTAGCATTGCAAAATTTATATATGCATTATTAATATTATATTGTAGTATTGAAATAAAATTAAAAAGTATACAAATATTATCAAAAAGAAAAAACATCAAATTAAAAATTTCAAAAATTAAATTCATCTTCATCGCTTCATGGAAAAATCAGCGGTACTAAATCGTGCAAGAGTAAATCGGCCACTTAAAAAGGAAAAACAGATTGTTCTTGTATCGTGTTATTTTAAAACCGAAGAAAAATATCTGCAAAAAGGAATTTGGAGTATTTTAAAGTTTAAACAATCTGTCTTTTTCAATGCCTGGCTTTATCAAACTCTAATTCGTTAGAACACAAATATGGCTAAGAATTCCTAATTTCCCTTCTCATTAAAGACTTTTGCTGATTTCCATATGCATTCTTAAGAGTCATAATAAATATTGAAAAATTAGTTGCACAGTTTTGAAAACCACAGTAAAATTAAAACATTCGATAGTTTGAAGCTTAAACATCTCCATAATAATATATACAATTTTGAACCTAAGAATAACTAGTCCTAACAATAAGAAATACTAGCCACAATAATACAATAGCAAACTCATGGCCTTAGGAACCAAGAATGCAGGTTGTAACATGTTTTTTGGCCAGCCAACCTTCATTTGCAATTTGCCTATATTACTGTGCCATAGGGAAAGGAAGAAATATTATAAATATGTAATTATTACAAAATAAAATACACTAATGATTATTTAATAATATATAACCAGAAAATTTAATAAACAACTAACGAGTATAGAGAGTATAGAGGCTTAAGAATCTTTGTATTAAATATCGCATGACTTAACTTATAACTTATCAAGTGATCACAACATTTAGTTAATATTCTCCACCAATACAAAAGGAAACGTAATACCATACCGCACACATAAAATTAAAAATTAATAAAAAAAAGATGAAATATATAAGTAAGTGTAAATATACAGGGTATCCCGAAACTTGACGATAAGAGGGTACGAGATGAAAGGTGGGGGTCATTCCTGTTCTGAGAAAAATAAAAAAAAAGAATTCCCAATCACTTGGTTAAGTGAGGTCGATCACATTTTTGAAAATGGGGTAATTGACACACTCCATAACATCATTAGCTACCGTTACCACTCTGAAAATTTTACTATGATTTTTCTACTGACGTCATCTGAAACAACCCTACTATTAATCGCAAAAGCACAAGTCGAACAAAAATATTTGCTGGTTTAGTTAATATTAACTTCGTTTGTGTGAGTCGGGGTTACAGAAAATATGTCACCTAACTTTGATTCTCCATAAAAAGAAAACTATTGCCCATAATCCACGGCAAGTTTCTCTAAAGTTGTCCCATTTAGATACGATTCCAAAATACAGTAGAACGTCGTTTATCCGAACGTTTATTATCCGGAACGTCAAATATCCGAACCAAAGTCCGAATAGCTACGCTATATAACACAGTCACGAACGGAGCAAAAACCGTTGATGGTTTAGTTAAATTTAACGTAGTTTGAACGGTTTGAGAAAATGATGCCATCTAAGTTTGACGTTTCTTAAAAAGAATAATATAACATGCTACTCAAAGCTTATTCAAAAGATGACCGATTTAATGGAAGTTTCAAAATGGTATAACACTTGCTGTATTTTGATCAATGACAAGCATTGCCACTTTTTTTACCATGCTTTTATTAACTCGCTTTCTTTTCTGTCCGGGTGGAATTTTGTAATTGATTTTAAACTAACTTAGTGATGAGCCAGAGTGGATGACAATGCATTAAAATGTAAAAAACGAATTTCTAGTCTCCAACCCGGGCCCCCGAAGAGACTTGTATGTCTGTCCGCTGGAAATTTTGCAATTGATTTTAAACTAACTTCCCGATGAGCTAGAGGCTTGAAATTTGGACTATATCTCAGAAGTGGATGAAAATGGTTATAAAAACATGGTATATAAAAATATTTTTACTAAAAAAATTATTCTTTTACAATCTGGTTTCATTTTAAAAAACCGAATATTATGTGTGTAACTCAAACTTAGCAATAAATTGAAAAATAAAAGTAAGAAATTTTTTTAACACTTTGAAGAAGTAAATGCTCAAAGCGTTTAGCTTCTACACGAATGCAGATGCTATGTCTTTTTAAGAGAGACCTCTTGAAGAGGTATCAAAATGTGGAATGCCAGGCAGATTACCGAATCTTCCTTGCTGTTCACGATATTTACTCGATAGGATGATTGCTTAGGGTACACCCGGTGAAAGACCTCAGAAAAACGAAGATGATATCATTTTGGATGAAGTGAAAAGCATTTCCAATACTTCAGAGCGTTCGATAGAACGAACCATGGAAAAACTGAAAAGTATTGCTGATATATCGTGTATTAAACTCACACGAATTTCACCCATTTCTTCTGCAACGTGCACAGAGTCTTTTACCTTGTGACTAAGCTCCGAGGCTCGAATTTCGCAGAAAAATGTTGCAGAAAAGAAGTAAAGATCCGAAATATCTGAACAAAATATTGTGGACTGAAGATTCGAATTTAAAAGGATAGAAAGGGTATCTAAACTTTCATAACTTACATGGAGGGCATATGGGAACCTCGAATTTAATGCATGAAAGGCAATCCCAGTTTAAAATTAAAATCAACCTGTGGACCGAAATATTAAGGGGAGTTGGAAAGGTAAAATTTTTTTTAAAAGGTGAATTTCAGGTTATTGCATTTTTAAATTCTTCAGCTCATTACCTTTCCAAAAATACCTCATTTTTATCTCTAGCTTAATTAGAAGTGCTAAAATTTTGCTTTTAAAGAATCGTCTAAACGCGAGTCACCGATTTAAATGGACAGAAAAAAGGTAAACATTGCACTTCCTCTTGGGTCAGCTTGAAGTTTGACGTCATTTTTTAAAATTTCTTTAGGGCATGTTATGAAACGGATGGGATCTCGCCTCCGACGTTTCAAAGCAAAAATGAGGGGACAAAAATTATCAGATGGCAAAGCATTATGTGGCAAAAATAGATTAACAGAAGCAACTATTGATCAATTGCAAACATATTATGGTATTGCCATTCGAAGAAATTTATCAAATGTAAAATGTATGAAACAAGCTATATGGGCAATATTTCTTCATAAAATATCTACGGATAAAAATCCACAGCATAGATTTTGTCCATCAGGTCTTGACACATGGTGTCAGTGTAAGAAGGCTCAATTGGAAAATAAACTTTATCTCCACAAACATAACTTCCAGTTGCTGTTGTTGAAGCCATTAGGCCTATTTTTAGGGACCTTTCGGATCCAGAATTATTGAAAAAGTGCTTGCATGGAAACACGCAGAATCCGAATGAAAGCATTAATAATGTTATTTGGTCTCGTGTCCCCAAAAAGACATTTGTGCACATCGAAACACTTTCCTTTGGTACATATGATGCTATTGCATCCTTTAATAAAGGGAATGCAACAAAGCTGGATATTTTTAAAAAACTTACCATAGAGCCAAGATATTATGCGACATGCTGCATGGAACATCTCGACAAAGAAAGGATTACAAGGGCAAGATACGCCAATTTACAGAAAACTAAGGAGATTAGAAAAGTAAAAAGACTTAAGAGAATGAAACAAGAAGATGAAAATTTAAAAAATGCTGAAAATTTGGAATATGGAGCTGGAATGTTTTGATAAGGTAACTTTTTTTTATAAAAATGCGTTTTTCTCAAAATGTCATTTTTGAAGGTTCGATGTACCTTTTCTCAGAAAGTATATATCCGATGTCAACAAAATTTACATGACACATTCTTTATATATTCTAGTATATACTGAATGAGCTTTTAGCAAAATTTTGCATATATTTTTTTTTATAATTTTTTTCTGTCGAAAAACACTGTTTTCTCACTATACATCAAATAAAAAAAATTTTAAAAAACTAATGAACATTTCAGAAAAAGTTCATTTCAGTATAATATTAAATGTATGTTCAACTTGCAAAAAACATTTGGGGATTGTATTTCCAACAGGCCTTTAGAAAAGGCACATTGAAAAAGCCCTTTTTAACATTATCAGTATAGAGCATTCCGATACCCCTTAACGAAAAAATAATTGAGCAGTTTGAGTTTATATATATAAAGGAGAAAAGCGACTCACTCACTGACTGACTGACTAATCACGAAAT
>BMAO01019543.1:25294-41760 GCA_019973975.1 Trichonephila clavata
ACTGAGTTTATACAAAATTTTCACGTGTTTTCCTCAAAATTTTCCCAGAATTTTATATTTACAGCTCAATAGCAGTACATTTAGAGGAGTGGAACAGTACACAACACAACACACTACTTTCTGTTAGTAAAAAGTTCATTAGTTGCATTATTGTAAAATACAACATGTGAAAAACGCGCTAAAATTACTTGGCCATGCCAATGATTGATATCTTGTTTACATTTGGTCAGTATGTAACTAAAATCCAGAGCGCAATAAATCCCGAACGTTTAAATGCGGATTCTCTCCAAAAAGTTAAACATGTGCAGTTGTTTACATTCATAAATTTTCATGTATTAATTTATAAAACTCAAAGCCGAAAGCATATATTGAAGTTCAAAGTTTTGTGAAATATTACTCGAAAAAAACCCGGACCTAAACCCTCATCTAGTGCCTTAAAAATGTTGAAAAACATTCCAAACACAAACCACACCGGTGTGATTATGGGCCTCAGGGCAGGAAAAGTGCAATCATAAATGATACCATGTACTCTAGAGGAAAAAATGCGTGATCACATATGTGTGATCAGAGTCCTGAACGGGCTAATAAATCAATTGCAATAACAAAATATTGTAACATAATGTTACTATTAAAAAAAGTCTTTATAAAGAGTCAAGTAATTATTTTTAAAAGCAATTAAGTTACCTGATATCGATAAAATCTTGATGACGATTATTGGTACCCAGCAGAGCATATCAGTGACCACAATAAAAGCAAATCTCTTCGCAATAGTTCTGTCTTGCTGTTGTTGAGAGGATCTCAATCCCAGTTTTGATCTGCTGATGGTAATGAACATGCTGATATAGGCATAAGTGATAAAACCAAATGCCAGAGAATTTATCCCGCAGAAGACCACCATGGAGTATTGCCATCCTTTGGAGAAGGGATCATGTATCTGCAGAGGTAAGCAGACTCCGTTGTTGCCATAGAATTCGTCTCCGAAATATCCCAGGTTGAAGGATGGAATGATTGCAATTGCTGCTGCTAAGATCCAACTGGCGGTAATGCATGATCCAGAAAAAATCATCGTCCGACGGCGAAGCATGAGTGGGTACACAATAGATAGATATCTGTAAATAAATTTAGTTTCTATTTAGATCTAATTGAAATACTTTTTGTCAATTGATGCTATTTAATAATGTGATTCTTATCATTAATTCCTTTCAATGATATACCGTATAACAGTGCATCATAAACTTTCAATATTTGCTAGCCAATATTGAAACATATGTTCCTCACGCCCCCTTCATATAAATAACAATGCATTGTACTCAATAATATTGTACTTTGACTCCAAAGCTACATTACGACTTCAACTTCTTAAATACCCCTTGCCTATATCCACATGCCTCTAAACCGAAGAGTTAAATTCTCCAGACGTATATATACGTCTTTCCTAAGTACAGTGCTTCTCAAACTTTCAATATTTGCAACCCAATATTTAGTCAGAGTTTTTATGGCGCCCTCCTTTCGTACAATAACAATGTATTGAATTCAATGATACTATACTTTGAAGCAAAATCTACAATACGACTTTAATCTTAAGTGTCATCGGCATATAAAAATGTTCCGCTCAGGCAAATCGTTAATTGCCCCGAACGTATATATTCGTCTATCCGGTGTACGATCGTTTATGTGTACTGCTATTCATAAAAAAAATTCCAAAGGCTTTGGATTGCAATAAAAAGATATTGGCAGTATTTGCGCGAAGGATTTACTTTTTCAGAGAATTTGCTTATTGCGAATTGCCCCTCCTTCAATACATTACACGTACATACTAGTGTTTACGTGGAAAACGGCGGCATTAAAAAGTGCTAGTCACATAACTCTAAATCGGTAGTAAAGTAATAAATTTTAAACATTATAAATTATATCAAAATAAGTGTTAATTTGGCCAGCCCATCGGGTCACAGGTAATTAAAAAACTTTTTCTTAACTTAGATATCTTAAATAAATTGTAAAATATATTGTGCAGTACTGATCCATTTATAAGTGTATTATGTCAGTGTAAATGTGTACTTTATTTTTATTTATGTCAGAATGTATTTTGTTTGTTTACTTTCAGTAAACAAATAATTTTTAAAATAATCTTTTATTTCCGACTTTTTGATATGTTCGCGCCCCCTCGGAAAGTTATCATGCCCCTTAGGTGGGCGCACCCCTTAATTTGAGAAACGCTACCTAAGTATGATCTTTTCTCTGCACTGCTATCCATAAAATTATTCCAAAGGCGTTGGAATGCAATAAAATGACCTTGATAGTGTGTTTGCGAAGGATTTACTTGTATCAGAGGATTTCCTTATTTTATATATGTAATATTTTCTCCCCTTCCTCTCCAATACATCATCAGCGCGTGCCTACGGGAAAAAGGAGGCACTGGTTAGCGAATCACGTAATAATTTATCAACCGCACAAATTATCAAGATAAGTTTAGTTTTGGTATGTGACAAGGCCACAGGGGCACTCTGGTAATTATTAAACTTGTTCTTAACTTAGTATTGTTAAATTAATCATAAAATACGTTGTGCAGTACTGATACATTTATAAGTGAACTACATCAAAGTAAATGTTAACTTTTTTATTCTGTCAGTATTTGTTTGTTTACTTTCATTTAATTAATGTTTTTTGTAAATAATCTTTTGATTTCAACTTTTAAATATACTCGAGCACTCCTCGTAAAATTGTCATGTACCCCTAGGGGGCACGCCCCACAGTTTGGGAAACGCTGCCTTATACAGCTGTATAAAGAAAAATTTCTATTTTATTGTCTTCGATTCTTTACATTCTTATAAGATAGCACACACCTAAGCAAATATTTCATTTAGTATTGACACAAATAATATTAGGTCTAAAAACACTTGTGATTCAATTATTTTAATGAAATATTATAATGGGATGAAATTCTTGACGATCTCATGATAAATACAATCTTGTGTTCTCTACTGAATTCAAAACGTACTTTTAAATTTGTACTGGTAAAATTTAGATAAAATTTTGAATTTGATGTATAAATCAAGAACATTTTTTTTACCCTTGTGCATTATTATTGATGTTTTCTGCACAAAGTGGGAACTACAAAGCCCATGAAATGATTGACTGGAGACACACGATTGCAATTATCATGTGGCAATGACGTCACATGAATTTTTACACATTAGAGGATAAAGTAGTGTTTCTCAAACTGTGGGGCGTGCCCCTTAGGGGGAGTAAAAAGTCTTCGACGGTGGCCTCGAGCATATTGAAAAGTCGAAAGCGACAGATTATTTTTTAAAAATTATTTGTCTACTGAAAGTAAGTAAACAAAATACATTCGGACAGAAAAAAAATAAAATACACACATTTACACATATAATGCATTTATAATTGTATCAGCATTGGAGAATGTATTTTATAATTAATATCACAAAAAAAACAAGTTTATAGTTACAAGTGACCCATATGGGCTTGTCATGTATAAAATTATATTCAAAAATTAACACGAATCTTGATAATTTGTACGGTTTATAATTAACCTCTTCAGTACCGATTAAAAGCTATGCTATTTGTGCGTCCCAGTGCCACCATTTTCCACGTAGACGTGAGTATAATGTATTAGAGAAGAGGGGGGGGGAAGAATAAATTAGTAAATCCTCTGAAATAAATAAATCTTTCGCAAACACACACTGTCAAGATCCTTTTTTTCATTCCAAAGAATTCGGAATAGTTTTATATATAGCAGTGCACAGAAAACATCATACTTCGGGAATACGTACATATATTCCGTAGCAATTAACCTTTGTGGCTGAGTGGGACGTTTACATACGCCAGTGGCTTTTAAGAGATTAAAGTCGTATTGTAGCTTTAGCGTCAAAGTACAGTATTATTGGATTAAATACATTGTTATTGTAGGGCGCGTTGAAAATTATGATTGAAAATTGGGTTGCAAATATTGAAAGTTTGAGAAGTACTGGGATATAGTATATCTCAAAACTGATAATACGTGATTTAATTTTCTTGAATGGAAACCGAAAAATGAATATCGAGAAACATGCTATAACTATACCAAAATGTTTGAATTCGATCACAGAAACCACATTGGTTATTGTTATAATTAGTTTAATTTTTCATATTAAGCTGTTAATGAACTAAAAACGCAATTCACAGATACACACCTGTCGGTAGTGATGATCGTCATGATGAAAATGGATGCCTCGCTGCTGAGAGTGCTCAACATTCCCGCAAAAGAACATTTCCAACTGTGGCGCCAGCTTACATCGTGACGAATGTACTCTCCGCGATATGCTGTATCATGTCCAGCAATGACGAAGAGGTACAGGCTCATCAAGAAATCAGCTATAGCTAAATTCTGTATTTGAGGGGGGAAATCAATTATAAATAATTTATTGAAAGTAAAATTCCAAGTGAACATTCATGTAATCATATTTCGTCTTAAGGGATGTTCCGAAATTAAGTTTTGTCAACTTTATTGCTAAAACTACTTATAGCCCTTTCGGGAGGAATGACGCAAACGCGTGCGTACCGCCACGGCCGGTAGGTTTTGTGTTGTTAAGCCTGAACCAATGTAATCGGCATACAGATGTCTGAAATATCATTATCATAAAATTCGCAATTAACAGAATAATCATAACATATTATTTGTCATTATCACTACTCTTAGATTCTAATTTAGAATCAATTTTACATCTTTCTGATATTTCAAGTTCAGTCGATGCTTCGACCTTGTAAAAGTAAAAAAATAATGATAATTTTGTCTACCAGATCTAATTATCCATTAAAACCTACACTGCAAACCCAAACCAAATGCTCTTGTTAAAATAAATCTCTCATCTTCACTATAAACAAAAGCCACATGTTCAATTGAAGAGCAGTTATAAAGCATTCCAATTCAGAAACATTCCCTTCCTCTTATGTTTATAAAAACAAAAAACCACGTTTATGTGAGTAATATCTCTTTCATTTCGAGAGTAAGGTCAGATCTACATGTATCTCAAAACTTATGGGCATATGATGCCATATATTGCCAAGAAATTGAGCTTAAAAAACGTTCCAATTGCGTGGCTCAAATATGGGACCCTATGCTACTGTCGGTGTTTCGTGCTGGCTCAAATATGGGACGCTAGTCGCGAAGAGAATAAAGGTGTGATTGTATCTAAATAAGCCAGTAACAGCCTTCGGACAGGAGTGATCACTTTTATCTAGTGGTGTTTTACGTGCTTACGAATCAGAAGTTACCGAGTTCTAATCCAGGATTTTGGTGACCTTGGATGAAAAGAAAAACGCAAAAGCTACTGATGTGTCAGGGCACCATCTACCCGCAAGAGCAAGCAAAGTCGTCAGTTCCACTCGAAGCAATACGAAGAACTCCAACGCTCACCATAACTACAAATATCTCGTTCGTTCACCTATCCACCGACTCACTGGGGGAGTACTGTGGCAGTATCTAAATAAACCATTAACTGCCTCCGGACAAGAGTGACCACTTTTATCTAGTGGTATGTTACGTATTGACGAACCAGAAAGTACCGAGTTCTAATCCAGAACAAGGACACTATTTGCACTTGTATTATTGTACTATTTCCTGGCATAGTCGCCACCGATAATGAGACATTTATTGTATCGGACAATCCCTGTGGATCTCAGAAACTCTGGTACCAAATAGCTGGTAAATTTGGGGCCCTGCAATGCTAGAAATTCTCGCACAGCTTGTTATGTTGTTTTCTTTCGGGGTTGTGGCCCATTTCAGCCTTCATCCTCCACACTCTACCTATCTTCACTAAACATGCATTATCTGCGACAAGACATGACCACTTTATCGTTCATGGATAACTGACACTCTCTCTGATTTGATCACTCATACCAGACAACAGCGCACACTTTAGATGGCAGCACATGTATGTTTGCCACCAAGATTTGTAACTGAATAACCTCAGGTACTTAGGTCAACTGCTATCTTTTCTTTGTACATGTAGCAGTCCTCTTACACTGATGCTAATTCCATACTTAAGCCAGCAAAGGATATTGATTCTTTTGGCGATCGTTTGTTTCGTTTAAAGTTCCCCCGTCCTCTAAAAAAAAACTGATGAAATTTTCTTTCGAAACATCCTTTGAACTTAATATATATATAATGTGGATTTTGTAGATATAACATAAATATACTTGAAAAGTAAGAGCTAGAATTTAAACAAAAAGGAAATATTAATTAAAGGGAAGTGCTCATAATTGAAAGCAAGCCAATAGGAATTCTCCAACATCAAACTAATATGCACGCTAGTATCAAAAAGCTATTTAGAGAATTATCATGCTAAACAATAATACAAACAAATATGTAATATTTGAAATCATATTCAAAAACAATAGTTTACTGTTATTTTCAAAGCAAATAGAAAAAAGACTGCACTACATATGCTCTAATCACAGAATTTTTTTTTCGGAGCGCGGATTAAATTTTTATTTGATAAGTAAAACTAGTTATTAATTAATCCTCTAAATTACTCTGCTCCTCATGTTTTTGCATTTCTAGAATTCAATTAGCTCTTTCAGTTATGTACATCGAAACAAAAACGATACTAATTTACTTGATTATTTACTTATATATATATATAGTCAAAAAATTTTTTTCTCATATATATATATATAACACATTACTCAAAAAATCCCGGGCCTAACTAATAAAACAACAACTTTTAGAAAAAATTGAACTTTATTCATCAAAATACTCCCCTTCAAGAGTATATATTCAGCCCAGTACTCTTCTAATTTTTCAATATCTTTTTCGTAAGGCGATTTGTCTTTGCTCACAAAATAGGCTTAAATTTCGGCAATTACTTCTTCATTGGAGCCAAACCTCTTTCCCTGTAGCATTCTTTTAAGGTATGTAAACAGCCAATAGTCACTGGGAGCAAGGTCTGGATTGTACAATGAGTGGAAAAGTAATTCAAAGTGCAATTCGTTCAATTTGACCATCGATTTCATGGACTTGTGGCACGTAGCAATGACTTGGTGAAACAGCCCTTTTTTCATTTGCATTTTCTTTATTTTTTCATTCATTTGATTGAATAACGCCACGTAATATTCACTATTATTTGTTTTACTTCTCTCAAGGTAGTCAATAAACAAAATTTCGTGTGCATCTCAAGATACCGACGCCATAACCTTGTTTTTGGACACTTAGGACAGTTTTCAACGGCTATTGTCCACTCTACTGACGATCTTTTTGATTCAGGTGTGTAGTGTACTGGATCCTTTTTCATCCATTGGTATAGATCTAAGTAAAAATCCTCTTTATTTGTCTTAAAAAGCTCCAAACAACTCTCTGAATCGTCCGTGTGTCGTTTTTGGTCGACAGTAAACAAACGCGGCACCAATTTGGAACCCAACTTTCTCATTGACAAATGATCATGCAACAATAGAGCATACACTGCCTTCTGATACCTTTAAATCCTCTTCTATCTCCCACAATTTCAATTTACGATCGGCTGAAAGGATTTTATGGACTTTTTTAATGTTCTCTCGAACAACTTAGGAATTTGAGCGAACTGAGAGTTCAGCGTCGTTTATGTCTGGGCAACCACGTTTTAAGTCTGCACACCACCTGTTAACATTGTTAGAAACGGGTCAGAGTCCGGATTATACTTATCAAGCTATTGGTTTGCTTGCAGTGCTTTTCCTACAAAAGCAATGTTTAATTAAAAGAGGATTCACCCATGCGATGGGTTTAAAAAAATCAAAATTGTTTTTCATAAATTGCTTCTTTAGCATGTCTAGAATACGATGGTAAAGTGATTTTTTAAAGCTCGAAGTCATCTTACAGAAGCAAGTGTTAGAAGAGAAACTGTTCAGAGCACTGAGTTGGCAATAGACGACTGTGTCTATTATATACAGTCGGCATGATAACATTGACCCTTCTATGAAAATATACGATGATACACGTAAAGACACGTTTGCAGAGGTTTAAAAGGAAATATTTATAAAAATTTAATATTTCGTGAACTTGTTTTAGTCTTCGCCGCAAGGCATCACCGATAGAGGGTATGTTAAAGATTTTCATTGTTTTAAAGGGATTGGAAACTTTAAACGCGTTTTTCTCAAAACTGGGTTTTTCAAACTTTCCTCCGTCATATATCAAGAACGGTTTGACTCAATCGACTTCAAATTTATAGGGTATACTGAACACATACATACGCACCAAATGGACTACGATAATTTCAAAATTAAAAATATTTCTGTTTTTCATAACAAAAGCATAACGAAAAAAACCCATGAAATTCGAAACTTTTTATTCAGAGGTCTACTAAAAATCCAGTTGTTGATATTTTCAATTGAGTATAGTCCATTCTGTGCCTTTAAGCTTATAGATTAAAGCGTCGTTAATTTTTTTTTAAATTTTAGATAAGCCAATCAGCCGGAATCGTGGAGGAAAAGAACGTTCATTTTCTTGAGGTGGGTGTATTCAGAGCGCTATAACTCACGTTCTATGGGGTGTTTTTGGCTAAACATTTATATATCATACTCTTTAAATACATATAAATAAATTATAAATAAGTTTTTATGACTTATTTATATGTATTTTAAGAGTAAATTCTATCTTTTTACTGGTCGTCAAAAAAATATCTAAAAATGGTTAAAAAACAGGCCGTTACATGGGTGAACCCACTTAACACACGAAATTTTTCTTCATACATGATTTCTAAGCAAACAAAAGCTGCTTCACTAAATCCACTGTAACTTTTTAACTAAACCAGATATTATCACGTAATTTTGACACGTGCCGTTTGAAAATTAGCACTACTTAGTTAACTTTAGAAAAGTTGGAAGGTAGCGACATCTATATGTTAAGTTTAATATATATATATATACCTACCTATATATACAAACACACACACATACATATATATAGTATTACTCACCTTTATGTAAAAGGAATGGACTCTGTTCGTTTCTTTCACCAAAGTCCGCCCAATGATGACGCAAGCATTCCCTAAACAGGCCAAACTAGCTACGAGCCACACACATATTCTAAGGATCATATTATCGAGGAGGTGGCTAAGAGAGCTTATTCCGTCACTGTTGGGTTCGCACACTCTCACGCGGCGGGCGTATGAACAGAAATAAAAGTTGGAGAAATATCTGAAACAATTTTTTAGTAATACATATCGAATTAAAGAGCAATATATAAACATTTTCATCCTTTAAAACACAGTCATGATAAAATATAAAAGTTTGATTGTATTAAGAATGTTGATAGGCATATATGTTAGTTAAAGTTAACCGACATGTTAAATGTTTAACATGGTATTTAAATATTACAATTACAAATTCTAAGAATATAAGAACTTAGAGCTACAATATATAAATACATTTATAGAAACTACAATATTTAGCATTACGAGAATAAGTGGGGGACATAGATTCTACACAATATTAATACCTTGACAGCAACCTCTCAAATGACGATTTCTGAAATTGTCCGCCAGAGGCCACGGTCGATATATTGTGTGGGTGTGGTTTGTTACCATATTAAATTCTCTATAGATAATGAATAAATTAATTTAATTAGCTAATATATAAATATATATATACATATATATATATATATGAAATAACTTCCTCTAGTATCATACTCATTAACTTCCTTTAAATATTTTTTAATTCTTTAGTTCAAGACTAACGCTAGATTAATCTAAATCTAAATTAAATAGTAACATTGCATCAGAAAACTCGCTCCCTTCCGTTTCCTACAAATCCCGACTCCCGTTAGAAAGGAGTTCACGTGACCTTCATCGCCAGCATATAAATCGAGAGTGCTTTGTGCTCTCTCTCTCTCTCTTTGTCTGCTCGCCTTCTTCCTATCATCGTGGCTGCCAACTTTTACCTGTTTGCTTTTGAGTTTAGGATTAGATTTTATGTAAACGGTTTGAAAAGTCCTGCTCCAGAAATAATAACGAGTAACAAGTCTCAGCAAGTATGCCATGACAACACCAACATAATAAGATTTAATGACGAAGGAAAAATATACTCCGTCAATGCATTTAATATATATATATATATATACAAACTAAAGTAACACAATAAAAAAACAAGTAAAATAAAATTGAAGGATGTTTTCCTCTAATTGATATTGAACCTTTGCAGTAAATTTTGCTGTAAAAGAGCAATAAAAAAAATTTAAGTCAGTTCCTACTTAGGGCAACAAAGAAAAGTTTTATTTGAATTACATTTATTAAAAAATTACAATTAATATAAATATGTACTATAATATATATATGTGTTTGTGTGTGTGTGGTGTGACAGAATCACAATACTAAGTGACAAAATAGAAAGCGATATTCCTTGCAACTGTCTATTTCCCTTTTTATATTTGATGTTGGACTATTTTTGTTTATTTATTACTATTTATTAATTAATTAAATTGATTATTCTAATAAAATTGTATATTAAAAAAAAGTCACGTTTTAAAAAATAGATCATTCCAGATGAAAATCGACCCGTGACCTTTTATTGAGAAGTCCAACGCGCTATTCATTGCCCTACAGAAACACAACGAACAATTTTCCTTTCTATGTATGCTGTTGGGCTCTAATTTTTGTTTACTACTTATTCCTTTTTTTAATTTATTTATTGAATTAATATTTGGAAAAACCGTATGTTAACATCAAGTTTCATCCACTACAAATTTTAAAAAATACATTTGAACTGGAATGGATGAGAATTGAAAACATTTAATTAACGATTGAAAATTTGAACAAGATATATGCTTACATAAATATACAAAGGGAGAGAGCGAACTAATATTTTTATAGTAAAAATAACAGAACCAATCTCATTTTTTTTCTCATACTGCAAATTTTATAAAACTTAAAATACTGATATTCTTGACCTTCAAGGCTTGAAAAACTGCAAGAAATGATAAAAAATAAGGATTTATGTTTCTTAATTAACTTTTTTTTGCAACAAAATTTATTATTGATATAATTGGATGACTTACAAGTTCTTTAAGTAACTCATTTCATTATTTTAAAATCATTTTGTGGCGATGGTAGATTAGTGGTTATGGACAGGAGCTCATACCAGGAGTTTCGTGGGTTCGACCTCTGGTGCCAGATTAGATCATCCGTATGGAAGGCACTGATGCACGTTGTAGCTGTCGTAGCTCCACATCCTTCCATTGGCCTAGTGTGGTAGATTAGATGAGAAAAGGCTTATACATGTATTGTTCTCGTCACTTGAGCAATGTTCAAAACCACGAGGTCCTTCATCACTAGCCTCCAGGTTTAGAAATGGACGGAGTGTCACCGATTCGAGTCCTGATGCCAATAAAGATCTGCCTCGTAGAAAAGGTTAATGCGCTTTGAATTTCAGGGTCCAACATCCTCCCATTGACGTGGTATGGAAGTTTGGAGAGGGGGAGAAGCTCTTGTGTCGTTTTCGTCATTTGACTATCCAAAATTACGAGAACCATTTAAAATACCTCTTGTGCTACTACATATTCCTACGTTAACCTATCACTTGAATTCGCTTATGTGAGTGATACACCTCAAAAATACACGATCATCACAAACATCTTTCCGAATTGAAATAAATAAATAAATTTGTAAATATGAAATAAAATAACTCTGAATAAATGTAAAGATGTTGTTGTTGTATTCTTCCCGAAAGGAAGGATTGAGAGTTGCCAGAGCCTGAGACAGGTTGGACGTCTACAAGATAGGTGGCAACACCACCTCAATCCACCTCCACAATGAAGGTAGGAAACTGGAGGGAAGAAAAATATTCACTATTCCTCTGCAACCGTGGTTTCTTCTGCAACCACCCACAAGACATTTGAACCCACTGATTTAAAGAGCATGTACTCCGTGTATACTCGGAGGGTATTTGGTGGTACCGGGTATCGAAACCAGGCTTTTTGGTCTGGAGCCCGATACTATAACCACTAGGCTACCCACAGCCCCAAATATAAAGATAAATTATAATTAAGTATAGAGTTTCGTTTCTGAGCGAAAGTATTATTCAGTATACTCTTGTTAAGGTATCCGAACACGTTGAAAATGACCAAATTCAGTCAAGCCAGATATTTTTTTCTTTTATTTATTTAATAGAGTTATCTTTTGACTTTACGAAATATACTTTATTTTGTTTCTACACTACCAAGAGGCCAAGTTACAATCAATTTTATAAAGTTAGAAAAATCGGAAGTGGGATTTTGATCTACCAGAAGTGGACATTTAAATTGCTCAAAATCTATCATGGTGAGTCTGATAACTCAAAATATTACGAATGTATTTCTATAAAACTTTTTACACCTGATATTTCCGTTATTTTCTAGAGAATGTACTAAAGTATTTATTATTGTATGAATACTTTTTGAGTTCTGGCTTGTTATTTAAATAATGGTCTCATAAAAAATGTAATATTTCTTATAATGTTTACTCAATCAGTTCTAAAATTTTAAAATTGTAATAAAAAATTAAAATTTTAGTACATTTTCTAGATAAAAGCATCTAGTTTGTTTTCGTATTACTTTTACTAATATATGTTTATTACATTTTTCTCTAACTGCTTTGAAGTTTTTCAAAAATATTGCTAAAATTTCACTTATAATTGTGATTTCTGTAAAATTCAGGTAATTTATTTTAAATTTTGATAGTTTAATATATAGTAATATTTATTGGTGTTGAGTCCTAAAAGAGCATTTATAATGTTTTAGTATGCTATTTTATTAAAAAGTACTCCGAACGTGTTCCGATACCTTAAAAGCATTTTTAAATTGCTTATTACACTGGTGTGCAAAAATTAAGGACGAAGTCGAAAAACTAGCATATCAGCTGAACGAAGAGCCAGAGCGGACAGAAAGACCAATCAGGAGATTAAGTGAGGTGATGTACGGTAGCACATGCGCAGATATGCAGGTAGACGTAATGGGGGAGTTTCTGAGTAGTAAAGCATGTTGTCGGTGTAAGATTAGTATTTCTGGCAAAGAGATTGCACACCGTATAGCAGTTTACATCACACCGAGTTGCTGCCTCAGCGAGAAATGGCGAATAATCAATCTGTTAGACGACCTCTGGATGGTTTTACCCGAGGTCGAATCATTGGGAAGTTGGAGGAAGGTTGCAGTGTGACAAGTGTGGCTGCAGAGTTCGGAATTGCTCACAGCATCGATTCACGACTTTGGAGACAATTTCAAACTACAGGAACAGCTATCCAGGGGTTCAGTAGTGGTCGTCCACGAGGAACCACACCTGCAGATGACCGGTATATTGCCTTACAGGCCAGAAGAAACAGGCGGCAGACAGCGGGAGAAATTGCTAGACACACGACACAGGCGACTGGACGACCGATATCGCGTTTTACCGTGGCCAGAAGACTGCACGGTGGTGGTCTGTTTGCATGACGCCCTGTACGGTGTGTACCTCTAACGCCTGCCCATCGGAGAAGGCGTTCTCTGTGGTGCCGGGAAACACCGGAATTGGAGAGACAATGAATGGGGACTCTTTACAGATGAGAGCAGATTCAGTCTGAGTAGCGATTCTCATCGCATACTCATCTGGAGAGAGCGGGGAAGCCGCAATCATCCCTCGAACATCATTGAAAGGGACAGGTATGGAGGTGGCGGTGTTCTCGTTTGGGGAGGCATCATGCTTGGTAGTCGTACAGACCTTCACATCTTCGACGCAGGTTCAGTCAACGGGACCCGTTATTGTAACGAGATTCTTCTTCCATATGTGCGTCTTTTTAGAGGCGCTATGGGTCCGCAGTTCCTTTTCATGGACGACAATGCACCATGTCATCGCACAGTAGCTGCCGAACAGCTTTTAGAGAGTGAGGATATTGAACGTATGGATTGGCCGGCACGATCTCCGGATCTCAATCCCATCGAGCATGTATGGGATTTTCTAGGCAGACGCTTGGCAGCTCGTACCTTACCACCAGTAACGATTCCGGAGCTCGATTGGCGCTGCAAGACGAATGGGCAGCAATGCCTCAACAACTCATTGACACCCTCATTCTCAGCATGGGCAGACGCTGTGAAACCTGCCTAGCAGTCAGGGGAGATCATATCCCTACTAAAGACCGGATATTTCTTGCTGGGCACCCATCACAGGGATGTTTCGGCCTTCAGTCGCATTGCGCTCCATGCTACTTTTTCAATAAAGCTTCTTTTTATCCATCTGATTTCTCTTTTAGTAAGTGTTGCTTACATTACTCATGTCCTTACGTATTGGGGATCTTACGGTATTAAATATGTTGATTTGGAATGCTTTTGTACAAAGTTATATTGAAAAAACCGTCGCATCCTTAATTTTTGCACACCAGTGTATTGGTTCATCATATATTAAAAACTATACTTACATGTATTGAAGCGACGAGAGAGAAGAAAAGCACTCATGTTGCACGTGGCGCAGTGCGTTATCTTTCAGATTTCTAGTAAAATAAAGAAAACGAAAGAAAAATTAAAAGACTGATCTATTACGTACATATAACGGAATTCAAATATGTTGTGTTAACGTTTATGCATAATATTTGAAAATAACAGTAGAACGACGTTTATCCGAATCAATTGGGATCGGACACCGTTCGGATAACCAAAAACCGAATGTGATCCATGCAGTATATGAAACCGGACACTGTACAAATATTGAAATAATCCCTTGCGGGAAACGTGCCTTAAGAAAAAGCCAAATAGGTGCAAAACATCACAATTTTACTTTGATTGTAAAAAATAATCACTTATTTTTCGCTGTACCATTGCGCACCTTCGTTTTTCCACTGCATGGTCTCTGATTCCCTTCAGCAGCAGTAGTTGAGTAAGACAGCACTCTGCTTGTCATTCGTACCACTCCATAGCTGTCTCTAACCCAGAAAAGCGTCAGAATTTGATGGGCCCTTGCTACTTTCATTGTTTTAGTCCTCGTCTTCATCCGTTTCATCGTCGACAGGTTCGGATTCTTCTTGCACGGAAGACACAATCTCGTCATTATTTAGCATTTGAAATCCACAGTCTTCTGCATCGCATGCTATCCAGGTTTCTACATCAACAAAACTCATCAAAAGAGCACGTATACACCCCTTCACAAACTGACCTATGTATGTTTCTTTAGCCACACCAGCATTCTGGCGTGTGTGTCGAAAATGGTTAACTATTTGAAAACGCTAGGAGTGTTGGTTTGTCTGACGAAAGGGGCAAACACAGGTTTTTTATTGTTTTTCTTAGTCAGAAGCTCCATCTGTGAAGAAACTTGACAAGTAACTTTGAAACCTATCTAGATTAAATTCTCTGGTTCCTAAAGAAGAACATCGCGTACATTTCTATTGCATTCCGTTCTTTTAGAACTGATTTTTCTAATCATCAGCTATTTTGGGGCACCTGAATATACGTACATTAGTAATTTTAAAAAATTAAATCCTTAAAACCGGACGGACTCATTTAATTGCAAAAGAATAAAAAGTGAGAACAAGAGAAAAAAAAAGGATTTTCTGACTGTTTAGGCGTTATATTTGCAAATCGGTTAAAATAAACAGCCTATTTGTCGAGTTGGCATAGGATTTAGAAATTTTTTCTCTGTTCATGACGTCTCCCCTTCCAAATATCCAAAAAATGTGAAATTTTATTATTGCAATAAACTTTTGATCTAATTGAAATTTTGAAAAGCGCTACATGTATTCGTGATCAGCGTCGGATTTTAAATAAGAAAAGTGAGTTTGGTTTGAATAGGAGTTAGAAATTTTTTCCCTGTTCATGACGTCTCCCTTCCAAATATCCAAAAAATGTGAACATTTTTTATTGCAATAACTTTTGATCTAATTGAAATTTTGAAAAGTGCTACATGTATTCGTGATCAGCGTCGGATTTTACATGAGAAAATTGAGTTTGGTTGGCATAGGAGTTTAGAAATTTTTTCCCTGTTCATGACGTCTCCCCTTCCAAATATCCAAAAAATGTGAAATTTTATTATTGCAATAACTTTTGATCTAATTGAAATTTTGAAAAGCGCTACATGTATTCGTGATCAGCGTCGGATTTTACATGAGAAAATTGAGTTTGGTTGGAATAGGAGTTAGAAATTTTTTCCCTGTTCATGACGTCTCCAATGCCAAATATCCAAAAAATGTGAAATTTTATTATTGCAATAACTTTTGATCTAATTGAAATTTTGAAAAGCGCTACATGTATTCGTGATCAGCGTCGGATTTTAAATAAGAAAATTGAGTTTGGCTGGAATAGGAGTTAGAAATTTTTTCCCTGTTCATGACGTCTCCCCTGCCAAATATCCAAAAAATGTTAAATTTTATTATTGCAATAACTTTTGATCTAATTGAAATTTTGAAAAGCGCTACATGTATTCGTGATCAGCGTCGGATTTTAAATAAGAAAATTGAGTTTGGTTTGAATAGGAGTTAGAATTGTTTCTCTGTTCATGACGTCTCCC